>JAOTOL010001446.1:30000-230000 GCA_034440575.1 Imbricaverruca yamaguchii
GCAAGACAAACCATATGTAGTTTTAAGTTCATCAGAGCAAGAGAAACGATAGATGAGTTGGAGCTCATGGATGCAAGATAAACCATAGATGTTTTTGAGTTGATGGGTCCAAGATACTTTTTTTTTTCCTAATGTCGACCCCTGTTTCGTATGCAGTAGCCTATCCTATTTGGCTACACGCACTGTTAAAGGCTCGATTGCTATTGGACTTTCCTATCGCCAACTATTCAAAAGTTAGGATAGTCAGCTTAGGAATGCCTCAGGATGCCAATACACATATCATCTGTCTTCATACCTACAGTTCACTATAACTATTTGCATATATTTATTTGCCTTTTTTGCAGATAGGCCACCACCAGTTATTAGTAGAAGTAGCCCCAGGAGCACCTCAGCTAGGTAGCAAGCTAGTAATGCCAAAAAACTCCTGGGGCCACAAAGTGAAAAGTGTTATGAGGGGAAAAGTGTACATACATGTGCACTTTCACACAAACATGCATATGCACACACATGAAACGTATATACCCAAACTTACTTCACATACATAAACACATGCACTCACACATCTATACAAATATAAATACATACACATATACTAGCATGCACATACATCAATATACACTCATATGCATCCATGCACATCCATGCACATTTGTAGTGCAAAATTGTTAATTTTACTAGCCGTTTAGTTTGTGATGTATATGTCAATAAAATGTGCTCTGATATCTTTTTATATCTTCTTTCTTAATAGGTACATGATTACAGGAAGGAAATGATGTTGTACCAATAATAGTATTCCAATTTCTTGGTGCTATAAATGGTATGGAACGAAGTTTATAGGTTTTGGATGAAAAACAATTCTGTCGAATCGTGTTGGAAAATTGTTCCCCCATATTAATGCACAATAATTGAAATATGGAAGAATAAAAATATTATATAAATATTTCAATTCACGACTTGTGATAAAGAATTTTGCTCTTGTCATTATTCCCAGATTTCTGCTAGTTTTTGCAGCAACATATGCTATGTGAAATTTCTATGTTATTTTTTCATGAACTATTACTACAAGATATATGATTTGCTGCTTCCTATGAACTATTTTAGATTTTTTTTTGCTATGTTTAAGTCAGCACAAGGCATACTGGAATAAATTTGGTAGTTTGTTTTATTGACATTCAGTGATAATCCATTCAGTACTTCCTGATACATTGGCTTTGACTTTAATTTGTAATTCCTCAATATTCGTAACTTTTAGCATGACACCAGCATCATCAGCAAATAAATAGAATGTTCCATCTAAATAATTACCCAAATCATTCATGTATATAAGGATAAGTAGTGGACCAAGTATGGAACCTTGTGGAACTCCCATTATAATGCACTCTGTATCTGAGTCTATATTATTAATTTTAGTTTGCTGATAACGATTTTTTTAAATAAGCATGCAATATCATGAGTAGAGTTACTGATATGCCAATATGTTGTTTTTTTAAAGTAGAATGTCAATGCTCACAGTATCAAAGGCCTTTAATTTCAAGTCAATATAGACCACATGTAAGTTCTTTCTTTTCCAAAGATGTTGTAACTTGGTCATACATGTGAGCAATCGGCATGTAGGTGCTATGCCTTTTTCTAAATCCAAATTGGAGAGTACTGAGTATATTATTCAGCTCTAGATAAGATAAGAGATAAGAATATACCATTTTTTTCAAGGATTTAAAAAAATGCTCGTATGATAGAAATTGGCCTATGATTTGTGAATTTGTTCAATTCTCCAGATTTAAATATGGGGATGATTATGGCCTGTTTTAGTTGCTTAGGAAAACTCCACTTCTCAGTTAAAGAAGTGGGTGATTTGTGTCAGGATATTGTATATGTCAGTAAGAGAGTTTTTGTACTAATGCCATCAGCCCCTCCTCCAACAGATTTCAGTGACTTTATAACTGTTTCGACTTGGATTTCATTAGTATACATTTCTTGTTCCCAATTAGCATGGTAATGCCCTGCAATATATTATATTGGGTCTTTGCTAGAAAATGATATTCCTTTCTAACTTGCAGCCAATGGTTGAAAAGAAATTGTTGAAGGCATTATAACTTTGTTCTGTTTGATATTCATTGTCTTCTTCATCTAACATGGAATCTGGGATTTTTTGCTTTGTTCTATATTTTTTTATCAGCTCATGTAGTAGTTTCCAAGTTTTCTTTCCATTTAATTTGCTACAGTGAAGGGCATTTTAATAGTGTAGCTTTTTTTGCTTCTCCGAATATCTTGATCAGGATGTCCCTGAATTGTTTGTATTGGACCTCGTTGTGTGAATTTGGATTTTTAATAAACTTCTGATATTTTTTTCCTCGATTTATGGAACATCATATGCCAGAGCTAGTCCAGGCTTTCATTTGGGTCTTCCTCCTACTTGGGAAAATCTTTTTTGTAAAAAGATGCATGCCATCTTTATATACTGAGAGGAAATCCTTACATGCTATATTTGGGTCATTGTGCTGATTAAAATTATTCAACCATGATACTAAATAGTCATTTAAGAGATGGATTTGATTGTAATCAAGTATTTTGTGGGATAATTTGACTCCATATTCTTTGTCTGGGCAGTTAATGTTACAAACACTGGAAAATGATCTGAAAGGTCTCCTACCAGTAAACCTGATGAGGAAATGCATGAAAAATAATTTATCAAGATATTGTCCAATAGGGAGCTGGCAGTATTTTGCACCCGAGTAGCATTTGTGGTTGTTGGTAGAAAACTATATGATAATAATTGGTTTGAGAATCTTTCCACAATTCTATCATTTTGAATATTTAATAGATTGTAGTTGAAATCTCCTATGATAATTGTAAGCTTCCTCTCATTCTCAATTATTTGCAGCAATTTTTCAGTGCCCTCAAGAAAATTATTGTGGCAGAAACTTGGTGGACGATAAATCTGGCAAATGATTAATGATCTAGTACTCTTTCGAGACTCCAGTTTGATTTGAACAGCAGCAGCTTCATCAAGTTGATCTGCAATATCTTTTCTTTCTCTTGATCCCAAACTATTGTAAAGGTAAATTGAAGACCCTCCTCCTTCTCCCTGCCTTTTATTTGCTGCGTACATTTGACAATTTCTCATTTTGAGGAACTTTTCTCTATCTTTGCTAAGCCATGTTTCAGATAAACATATAGCTGACCGGTTGATTCCTGTTGTAGCTAAATAGTTTTCCAAGTCATCAAATGTATTCTTGACAGACCTAATATTTAAGTGCACTATGGAAAACCCCCTGCACGTCTGCTCCAAGTTTGCTTGGAAGTACATAATCACATTGTCTTAGGGTATTTTCACATGCAGAAAATCTCCCAGTCCCTGTTCTAAGTAGTTTAGAAAACTGTCCTGCTCTTGATATATGTCTCCGGTCACCGTAATACTCCTTAGACTCCTACCTTACCTTGTCTCAGTTTTCTGCTTCACATAAATTACCTGATTCCGATACCAGTATATTTTTGTCACATTTTTCTCATCTGGACCCAGACTGGGGTGTCACAAGGAAAAAAGAAAAGAAAGAAAGAATCATGTATATAAATCAATGTGTTTTGGTGGTCTATTTATTTTTAAAATTTATTCGATATTCATTTCATTCTAGTTACGAACCGAGTCACACGCGTTTTGTGTTTTTTTTCAAGCATTCAAACATTCAACAAACATTTCTTGTTCATTTTTGTCGCCGTCTGGTTGAGCATAGAGGGTGGCTTGTAAACAAAAAGCATCTAAGTAAATTGGGAAATGGCTATGGCTTAGAATATAGTTTTTAGGAAGTGATTTGACAAACAAAGTTAAGTGCTATGCATAAAGTTGTTTGCAGTTCTCTGATTGGAAAGCTGAATAATAGTTTTGGGATTAACTGATTGCAAAGCTGAATAATATAATAGATCTTGCAGTTTTACGCATGGTCGTTACACGTGCGCAGTGTTTGTAAGCGAGGAGGAGTTTCATTGATGGGGTGTTCCAAGGTCGTATGCAGGAGTGCTGTTTATGCCCATTCATAGTCGTGACTGGTTGGCTGTATAGCAAATTAAGCAGTTACTAGGTATTGCTATGAAGTGCCCTGTTTTATTGTGTGGGACCTAGAAATGATTTAATGAATGATATCCCACTCAGGTAAGTGAGAAAGTAGCCACCTGTTCAGGCTAACATGCTTAAGTGAACTTACTAATGACGATGACTTGATTTGTAATAATATTTCTGGTCACCCAGGCACCTGGGTAAGTAAGAGGTAATTGCATACTAATGCAACTTTATCATAGTAGCATGGCAGGATGTATGTAATAAGATTGTAATGAGATGACAGAAGAGATGCTGAAAGAGGATAAGTTGGTAGGTGGGTAGGTAGGTAGCCACCCACCTAGGTAGTTGGTTGATTTATAAATCCAGCCCATAGTCACCAGAACAACAATCAGATGGTGGATCTGCATCCAGGTGAGAATGGATGTCATGGCATGGATGTAAATCGGTACATGCATATGCACATATGCACATACATCCAGATGCCTGCATATACAGTTACATATACATACATATCCATACCCATGGGCACAGGGAATCAATTCCATCTCATAAATGTGCATATGCTAAGTTTATTTTTATTTTAGGATGCAAATTCTGCTGTGTGGACCACTCAGTGCAATATCGAAAGGAGACTAACATGGAAATACAATGAGGATACATGCTGAAGGACCTCAGCACAGCAAATGATTGTATTGTTAATGGTCAGCTTTGGTGGGTTGGTACCATTGTGTACTCTCTGTGGACTCTCTGTGGACACAAGTTACTCCATCATTTCACAAGTGTGCTAGAGTGTTGCACATGGTACCCCTGGGGTCTCAGATTAAAAAAGCCTTTGAAGCAAGTCAGCTTGAGACCTCACCTTTCATTCACACTCACATTCACTGTCCATACTCCCACGTCATACCAATAGCACCTTGGCAGTATGAGCGGGAGCATAGCCAGGGGTGTCTTAGTAGTTTTCAATGCATGTGAGGCTAAACTGTCTTCCAAAAACGCATTTTCACACCTATTTCGTTTTCGTGCGACGCTTAGTTTGTGGATTAGAGGGAGGTCTCTATCGACCCCCACGCCCCCCCCCCCAGAGGCGGGGTCGCTCCTCATCCGCACTGCAGGCTTACTTTGTTGTCCGCTGGAATGTTCCTTCGAGGAAGGTCACCTTCCCGGAAATCACCAGCTATTTTTTACATGCAGCCAATGTGCACCGGAACTCACAATATGTCATCCACATACCCGAGTTCTGGTGTCGGGTAAATGGCAAAAACTGTGGCAATATCCGGAAAGCTTAACGGATGTTGCCATAATCTTACATTAGCCACAAGCTCTAATGGATGTTTGGTTTATTGCTACGGATGAAGGCTAGCAGCAGTGCATTGGAGTTGTTAGCTGGACTTGAGTGAATCCAGAGTTATTCCTTCATTGCACTGGCAGGAGTTGGAGTTGGAGTAATTCCACACACGACCCATCGGAGTTGGAATTATCACTTTGTATTTTGTAAGATGCAATAAAGCGACCTGCGCACAATAGTTCAGTGCATTACGGCGTTTCACAGCTGAACTGCCGTTATATTTCTCCGAGACAGAGCCTCTGCCTCGGAGATACCGAGCCTCTGCCTCGGAGATACCGAGCCTCTGCCTCGGAGATACCGAGCCTCTGCCTCGGAGATACCGAACGGCACCACATGAGGTGCCGGACACTTCATGCGATGGATATCCGATGCCTGAAGCTCGAGGTCATGCGACGGTGACGCCCGCGACGCGAGATCGTCAAGAGCCGGAGACGGCGAATTGTCAGGATCATATATCGTGGCAGCGTGTGCAAAGTGCTCTGGGCGTCGATATGTCGCAGAGGCGTTGTAGTTGTGCACAAAATATGAGTTTTTCCACAAACAGTAAAGAGGAAAATGGCATCGCGAGCTGAAAGTGCAAGATGTGCACATCTATCAATCGGGGAGGGTACCAGTGACGTTAAATTTCGTATGCCATGTGCAACTTAAATATTCCACAGAT
This sequence comes from Imbricaverruca yamaguchii, assembly GCA_034440575.1. Taxonomy (NCBI): domain Eukaryota; kingdom Metazoa; phylum Arthropoda; class Thecostraca; family Neoverrucidae; genus Imbricaverruca; species Imbricaverruca yamaguchii. The sequence goes on from JAOTOL010001446.1 coordinate 36,061, forward strand.
GACATCATGAAAAATTGGGCAGTTGTGGCCAGCCCGGTCAAAGGCGCGCTATGTGCTCCAGAGATGCGCAGTTGCATGCAGCAATATAGCTGCTTTGACCAGCTGCCTGTCACCGAGGTCCGTCATTGGCCTTCAGCAACTTTATCTAGACAAGGTATTCAGGTGATTTTGTTCGTTAGCGTATTAATAGGGTTTCATTTTCAGAGTTCACCCGGTGAAATGTCGGTTCATTTAAAATTAATGTGAAAAGACGTCTATTAATAAACACACTGTCGCTTCGCACCCATTTCGCTAGTTCATCAGCTATGAACTAGCTACGGATCGATAATTCAATCATATGTATCCAATGGCTCTTTAGGAGTTGAATTTTAACTGGCTTTTAGATATGATGTGAAATTGGGGACACTCCATCTCCCAGATAATTGGCTGGCGTTGAGGTCACTCATTTTTGGAAGAATTAGTGGAATCGGAATTGAGTTGCTACTTTCAATTTAACCTAATTCTAATACGTTAGTTAGTAGCAGTAAAATCGACTTCATGCCCCACTTTTTTCCTTTTCCAACCCTTTCCCACCTATTCACGAGTTTAGCACCAAAATTGTTCGCCACACCCTCACCCATTTTGATTAAAGTGAGTGTACTAGGTTATTAACGGTCCACATTACGATTGTGCTTTATCATTTCTAGGCGAAATGGATCACAAAATACAGGTTGGAACGTTTTGAGGTCACGGAGAAAGTTCCCATAGAAAGACATTTATATACCTTTCGTCGTAAAAATTTACGTACGAGTATGTCATTTAGAAGGGGATTGGTCTTGTCAATTGAACATTTGACCTGGTAGCTGATAAAGTTTCATTGTCCTCGTGATCTTTTATAAAAGTATAAAAGTTAAAAGTTTAGCATTTTTCACGTTTAGCTAATGGATGTCAATTACCGATCTGATGGCGTATTGTCTTTCTTCTGAAGCGGAATCTACAGAGGTCAAATGCTAGGGTATGACGTAGCCTCGAGATAATAGTGTTTTACGTGGTTAATGGCAGACATCTGCCCACCCCCCCAGGACATGCGAAGTTGGTGCGGACCGCCGGACGTGCGAGTGTTAAGAGCATGGCCGATATGAATGCCGTTTAAAAGCTACACGGCCAGTGATCATGATTGGGAAATTGTCAAATACGCCAGAGGTCAAAAGGTCACATGATGGTGAGCGACGCAAACTCGACCTAGTGGAGTTTTGTGTACTATAAAAGTGGTCCATATGGGCCTCATTTTAAAGCCATTTTCTGGCAGATCACGATTATAGCAGGCCTAATTTCATGAGAGATCACGGTGGTGCACATATGAGTCAGCGACCTGTCCTTAAGTTGAAGCTCGAGGTGTGCAGTACGGACAGTATTCGACATGGGGGCGTTTGGGGGCACGTTGTTCGGAGAACACATGGCCATAAGTGTGTTATGAAACGTCGCGTTTGTTTATTTAACGATATCGCGGCTTGCCCTGCGTTGCAGGATTTGGCCACGGTCCGGTTCTCTCGTGTGGCTGGAGCTTGTTGACGCGAGAGCCGCGAGTTATCGGCCTCCTGCCGTCGCCATTTTATGACGTTGTTTTTAGATGTTGGTGGAAGCTGCTACAGCCGCGCACGTCTCTGAACAGCCATTGAACAGGGAAGTGGTTTAATTTTACGAGTCCGAGCACATTAGTAGGCTGTGCCCTGGCTGGTAGATGACATAACCGTTCGAGGTGCAAAAGGCACAAATGTGCAGTGCAAAAAGTTTTTGGCACCTAAAGCTACAGTCTTCGCGAATTATGCACTCCCTTTTAGGAAGAAAGTGTCATCGGGTTTTCAACCTTTGCCAGTTCAATTGCGATAGTTCAGCTACTACGTGCTGGCCGACGGCGGGGCACTCATATCGTCCTTGTGTGATTTGTGGATTGCTGCAGGTTGATTGATGTTGCGCTTCCTGCTGACGAGCATGTCTCGTGATGTGGCGCCGAAGCTCACGGGTCGCCACGGTAACGTCCAGGTGCTACCGCAGCGCCTTCAGCAACTGCGTGACCACCCCTGACAGTGGGCCGGCCGGGGTCCATGCTCTTCATTCGAAACTTTTCATTCGTCATCCAGGATACCGTACAAAGTTTTCAATGAGATGACGCCCAATACACCTTTCATCCGCCAGCGCTATGCACCAGCGATTCGTACAAGAGCTTTTGAGTGGTCTAACTCCTCAACACAAAAACACGGCTGCAGCGGCAGCGTTCTAGTTTCTGTTGATTCTCTTTATACAGCAGACCCCTTCAGAGCCGGAGAAAGTCCACTTGTCCGATGGTCGCATTAGGAAATATAAAAGGAGCTACAACCTTGTACAAATTTGCAGCCACTAGAAAGCCTGGACTATCATTTGTGAATGGATTTTGTTTTGGAAAACTCGCAATGCAAAAATACATGCGATGGCATCGGTTGATCGGCTAAGGGTGCAGCATGTCGTGCCAACCCCTAACGGCCATTAAATATGTTAATCGTAAACCTGTAGGATTTCTTGAAACTGCGAGTCGTGCCTCAGCATTAAAATTATGTTGTTCTCTGTCTCAGCGTCCGGAATATGTAGCGTGGCCGATAAACCTGCAGCTCGGTTACGTGAATCGCTTCTCTTGAAGAGCATACACGTACACTTTAACGCTCTGCGCCACTAGATGGAAAGAAAGCATGATATCATAGGTAATGCTATATCTGCGGATCCCGGCCACTGTGTGCGCAATGTCCGTAACGAACATACATGACTTGGCCTCGAATAGTGTCGTGATGAACCTTAGAGGATCATGCACAGTATGCACATATGCACCTGCCATGCCCATGATTCGCTTTTAGCTAAATGTGCTTGTAAATGAATTACGTGTGAAATTAAGTAATTTCTTAAGAAATTGAAGGATCCAAATAACTAATTTCTTAGAGGTATAATGGAGGTAGTGTTTAGATGCAAATCTTGATTTCAATGTTAGTTCAGCATGGATACCTATGTGACCACTACGACCTCACATAACAGGTCTTTCCCTGTCGTGTTCTTCGAACAAACATTGCAATGATACCTATTCCAAATACTTTTGTTCCATGCACACACAAACCTTCATTTTGGCGTCTGGTCACTGACCCATGCATGACCTTTGTGTAATATCTGATGCATTTACATCTGTGATAATCTTGGTCTATGAGTGTGCTTAATATATGATTGTGCTTAATAAGAGTGCTTTAAAATGCGATCAACATGGGTTATATTCTGCATCGGGACGGGACGGGACGGGACGGGACGGGACGGGACGGGACGGGACGGGACGGGACGGGACGGGACGGGACGGGACGGGACGGGACGGACGGGACGGGGGCGGGGACGGGGGACGGGACGGGACGGGACGGGACGGGACGGGACGGACGGGACGGACGGGACGGGACGGGACGGACGGGGGACGGGACGGGACGGGACGGGACGGGACGGGACGGGACGGGGGACGGGACGGGACGGGACGGGACGGGACGGGACGGACGGGACGGGACGGGACGGAGGGACGGGACGGGACGGACGGGACGGGACGGGACGGGACGGGACGGGACGGGACGGGACGGGACGGGACGGGGACGGGACGGGACGGGACGGGACGGGACGGGACGGGACGGACGGGACGGGACGGACGGGACGGGACGGACGGGACGGGACGGACGGGACGGACGGACGGGACGGGACGGGACGGGACGGGACGGGACGGGACGGGACGGGACGGGACGGGACGGGACGGGACGGGACGGGACGGGACGGGACGGGACGGGACGGGACGGGACGGGACGGGACGGGACGGGACGGGACGGGACGGGACGGGACGGGACGGGACGGGACGGGACGGGACGGACGGACGGACGGGACGGGACGGGACGGGACGGGACGGACGGGACGGGACGGGACGGACGGACGGGCGGGACGGGACGGGACGGGACGGGACGGGACGGGACGGGACGGGACGGGACGGGACGGGACGGGACGGGACGGGACGGGACGGGACAAAACGGTCCGGCGGATGTATAAATATACGATATTGTCCACATGTATCCTAAGTGATACCCGTGAATAAAGCTCCGATACCGAATTATCGCGCCAGGCACAATACACTACCTCCGATTTTGAACCGTCCACAAGTCCGATATTTGGCCTGATTTGTGTCGGTGTGACGCTTGTTCAGGTGCCAGCAATCATAGTGTCGGCCCAGGCACTGGCCACCACCGCATCGCTGCCGGTACAGGCACTGGTACTGTATCGGTACAGACGGCGGTACCGTCGCGGCGCGGCCACTCACCTCCAGCATGAGGCACACGGAGATGAGCGTGCCTCCGGCGCCCATGCAGGCGGCCGAGAGGGCGGCCAGCTGAGCGGCGCTGATGTCGGCAGCTGCCGTCAGCAGCGCCAGCTGCGGCGGCAGTAGCGTCAGCAGCATCAGCACGGCGCCGGCCGACGCCAGTAGCAGCAGCGACAGCAGCAGCAGCGGCCTCAGACAGACGACACAGCAGCGGCGGCGGCGGCGGCGGCCGTGCCGGCGGGACGTCACCAGGCCGTGCTGCAGCTCCTGTCGGACCGGTCCTGTGTCACTCTGTACCCACCCCTGGGGGTCCAGCTCCTGTCGGACCGGTCCTGTGTCACTCTGTACCCACCCCTGGGGGTCCAGCTCCTGTCGGACCGGTCCTGTGTCACTCTGTACCCACCCCTGGGGGAGGGGGTCCAGCTCTTGTCGGGCGGATCCTGTGTCACTCTGTACCCACCCCTGAGGAGGGTCCAGCTCCTGTCGGACCGGTCCTGTGTCACTCTGTACCCACCACTGGGGGTCTAGCTCCTGTCAGACCGGTCCTGTGTCACTCTGTACCCACCCCTGGGGGTCCAGCTCCTGTCGGGCCGGTCCTGTGTCACTCTGTACCCACCCCTGGGGGTCCAGCTCCTGTCGGGCCGATCCTGTGTCACTCTGTACCCACCCCTGGGGGCCCAGCTCCTGTCGGACCGGTCCTGTGTCACTCTGTACCCACCCCTGGGGAGGGGGTGCAGCTCCTGTCGGACCGGTCCTGTGTCACTCTGTACCCACCCCTGGGGGTCCAGCTCCTGTCGGGCCGATCCTGTGTCACTCTGTACCCACCTCTGATGGGGGGGGGGGGGTACGCTGGCGTGGTGTGACCCGCCCGTGGTGCAGTCCAGAGAGGACTCCTTTTCTGACGTTTTTAGAGCTATTTAGTTAATAACGTTAGCAGGTAAATGATCAATGTTGCTTTCTTCAACAAATTCCCCGTATTTTACACTTTGTCTTTATCCTGAAGAATCATCTTTTTCAGCACTTTGTTGGGCACTTACTAGTCGGGTCATCTTTTTACACTGGTACCATTACGGGGCGGGGATGGCCGAGTGGTTAAGGTGTCGGGCTATGGGTACCAAAGGTTCCGGGTTCGACTCTAGCGCCACTCAGGACATTTCCCAATCCCGCGGCCCACCGGCGAAACAGTGTGGGCGGCGCCATTAGCCGTGAATGTGCATAAAGTGTGTCGTGAACCAACCAATAAACAAATAAACAATAAAATGGTACCATTACAATGTTGTTTTCTTGGTATGCCCTTTCTATGACTATTGCTTCCCTTATGTTGTATTATTCCCACGTGTTTATAAACATGGAAATGGTAAATTGTTGCTACATGAACATTTATATTCACCACAGCATACGACTAGAAATCAGAAGAAGATTGTCGTATATTTTGCATCGCCCCGAGCCATGTGTACTATCGAACAAAACTGAACGGCACGATGTCTCACCTCATCTTCATATAGGTCGAGGTCGACGGACTCGGGCCCATCATAGAATTGGTGCAGGTAGCTTTTGACGCCGAATTCGCACGTACTGCTGGCGTCGCGCTCCCTCCAGTCGGCGGGTGGTGGAGCCGACTTCAGCTGGGTCATCGGGCCCAGGATCGTCTCCGCCCTGGCAACAGACAGACCCTCCAGTCGGCGGGTGGTGGAGCCGACCTCAGCTGGGTCAAGCTGGGTCATCGGGCACAGGATCGTCTCCGCCCTGACAACAGACAGACCCTCCAGTCGGCGGGTGGTGGAGACGACATCCAGGAAAGTGGTCAACAATGACAGACCCTCCAGTCGGCGGGTGGTGGAGCCGACTTCAGCTGGGTCAAGCTGGGTCATCGGGCACAGGAGCGTCTCTGCCCTGACAACAGACAGACCCTCCAGTCGGCGGGTGGTGGAGCCGACCTCAGCTGGGTCAAGCTGGGTCATCGGGCACAGGAGCGTCTCCGCCCTGACAACAGACAGACCCTCCAGTCGGCGGGTGGTGGAGCCGACTTCAGCTGGGTCATCGGGCACAGGAGCGTCTCTGCCCTGACAACAGACAGACTCTCGATGATGAAACCGATGAAGCCTTACCTCGATGTTTTTCACAACGATGATTAGATGAAATGGACATAAGACGGTGCCCTGTGACATCTCATTCTGGATACATCTCCACTCAGATTTACTTTTATTTATCTTCGTTACTTTCATTTATTACACTTTGCATCTTTCTCTTAACTCGCTCCGTCTTTCTGGTCAGATCCTAACACATTCTCTCGCGGGGTCCTTTTTATACCCCTCTAATATCTAAACCAAACGTTGCACAAGTACAAACGTGGTGTCATCGGAAAGCGCTGGAAGAGTGGGGCCCGAAACCACCATCAAAATTGTACTACCCAAAGGGTGACGTCAGTAGGCGGGTCTGTAGGATCACGAATGACATGCTTTTGGCCCCGAGGAGTTCATTTTATGAGATATTTGTAAAGCTAACGAATTATTCTGGATTAGAAATGGAAGGCGAAATGGAACCTGGTACCAAAATGTTCGGCCACCCGAATCAACATATTAATTTGTTTTCCTTCGTAAAAGTCTTCAACTTTCTTCAAGTGTATGTTCTTCTGTATGCACCGAGAGGATCGATAAACGTTGTTGAAAAATGAACTCGCCCGCATAAAAGGTGCTTCCTTTAGCCATAATCAAATAATTTAATCCCTAATGGGTAAATATGCAAGATTAATAAGTCATCAAAAACAACAGACAAAAATTCCTGTAGTGCGTTTTTTGCATCCCTCAATGTCACCTAGCAATCCCCCATCCAATTGTATCACTGTCTCTCTGTCTCTTTTTCCTCTCTCTTTCTCCCTCTCTTTGTCTCTCTATTTATCTCTATATATATCTCTCTCTCAATGTCGCCTTCGATCTCGCACCCTACACTCAGCAGTCTTGGCCACCAGACCCCCTGAGTCACTCGCCGCTGCGCCACAGTCCAGTCACGAGCAGCACCCTCCACTAGACAGTCCGACTCTGCATGTCTGTCATATAGGATGCGTTTTAACTCTGCGTCTTAACCACAAATGGACATATTGAATGTTTCTGAAAAGTCTCTTGTTCCAGAAAATTGCCATTTTAACCTCAAATTTGTCTTGCGACAACATTGAGGATAACTTCTGACACTATTCGTCGAGGACTGTCCGATGATACCCGGTTCGCCTTCGTACACCGCTTAGCTTTGAAATTATAGTGAGTGTTTAACACCCCATCCCCGAGAGAGTTAGTAAAAAGTTACTCAATCTAGCAATGGGAAAAGCGGTTCATTGTCCGGGACTCACCCGCTCTGACGAATACTACTTGCAATGCTACGTTCAACCCAAAGGCCAGATATACATAAGCTCAGTGATAAACTCGCGGACGGTTAGTGGACTGTTCATTGCCAGTTGTTGTCTTCAAAACACGTAAAAAACATCGCATGCAACTTATGCATTCCATGCGATCAGATATCTCCCAAGGGCCATAGAGGTAATAATAAGATCATAATAATCTAGTCCCTAGTGAATCGAAATAAAATTGTCGATCTGGATGTTTGTCATACTTCAGTTGCTCCGACTCGCTCATCGGGGCCAAGTACATCCATTTTGGCACAGCGTTGTGCCGTGGGACGTTCCAAAGGTCGCAGCATGCGCCGCAGTCCGCTCTCAGCGGCCTCGTCAATCTGATAGATCAATAGCTGGTGCGGTGCGTCGGCGAAACGCCGAACGGTTCGTGCCGACCGCGTGGCCAGCGGCAGTCGTGCCACACCCACGCCCTGCCACACCCTCGCCACCACCACCACCTGGGAGCGTCAGCTGCCAGTCATGCCACACCCACGCCCTGCCACACCCTCGCCACCACCACTACCTGGGAGCGTCAGCTGCCAGTCATGCCACACCCACGCCACCACCACCACCTGGGAGCGTCAGCTGCCAGTCATGCCACACCCTCGCCACCACCACCACCTGGGAGCGTCAGCTGCCAGTCATGCCACACCCTCGCCCTGCCACACCCTCGCCACCACCACCACCTGGGAGCGTCAGCTGCCAGTCCTGCCACATACAGGGCCACCACCACCACCTTGGAGCGTCAGCTGCCAGTCCTGCCACACACAGGGCCACCACCACCACCGTGGAGCGTCAGCTGCCGGTCCTGCCACACCCTCGCTACCACCACCACCGTGGAGCGTCAGCTGCCAGTCCTGCCACACCCTCGCTACCACCATTTCCTAGGAGTGTCAGCTGCCAGTTATGCCACACACAGGGCCACCACCACCACCTTGGACTGTCAGCTGCCAGTCCTGCCACACCCTCGCCACCACCACCACCTTGGAGCGTCAGCTGCCAGTTATGCTACACCCACGCCCTGCCACACCCTCGCCACCACCACCACCACCTAGGAGTGTCAGCTGCCAGTCATGCCAAACACAGGGCCACCACCACCACCTTGGAGCGTCAGCTGCCAGTCCTGCCACATACAGGGCCACCACCACCACCTTGGAGCGTCAGCTGCCAGTCATGCCACACACAGGGCCACCACCACCACCGTGGAGCGTCAGCTGCCGGTCCTGCCACACCCTCGCTACCACCACCACCGGGGAGCGTCAGCTGCCAGTCCTGCCACACCCTCGCTGCCACCATTTCCTAGGAGCGTCAGCTGCCAGTTATGCCACACACAGGGCCACCATCATCACCTTGGAGCGTCAGCTGCCGGCCCTGCCACACCCTCGCCACCACCACCACCACTTTGGAGCGTCAGCTGCCAGTCATGCCACACACAGGGCCACCACCACCACCGTGGAGCGTCAGCTGCCGGTCCTGCCACACCCTCGCTACCACCACCACCTTGGACTGTCAGCTGCCAGTCCTGCCACACCCTCGCTACCACCATTTCCTAGGAGTGTCAGCTGCGTTATGCCACACACAGGGCCACCATCATCACCTTGGACTGTCAGCTGCCGGTCCTGCCACACCATCGCCACCACCACCACCTGGGAGCGTCAGCTGCCAGTTATGCTACACCCACGCCCTGCCACACCCTCGCCACCACCACCACCACCGTGGAGCGTCAGCTGCCAGTCCTGCCACACCCTCGCCACCATCATCACCTTGGAGCGTCAGCTGCCGGCCCTGCCCATGTTCGCTCCTCCCTCGAATACCGCTGTTTTGTATGAGCTGGGGAAGCTGTCACGCGTCTAAAACGTCTTGAGCGGCTACAACATAAGTTCTATGAGGTAGCTGACATATTTGAGTAATTTTCTGCCGAAAAAATACTTTGTTTCAGATCTGTTGAGGAGACTGGGCTGGCTCAGCGCGGAGAACTTAGCCAGATACCCTGTGCCTCACGCACAAGGAGCGCCGTCTTATGCACAGCTTATGTACAACTCGTTGCCACCCAAGCTGATGCGGCTTCCCGTGCCGATCTTTGGTCGCCACCTACGGTGGCACCTGTTTAACGTGCCGCCCATGTCGGACTGATTTGCTGCTCGCCCTGCTGTACTATGCAAATTTTAACAATTGTATTATGGCACGTATGGCCGCCGGTTTAACTGTTAAGTGATTTTGACCTTTCTGTGCTATGCTGTTTTATCTAATTAACGCGAGGTTGTGATAGCCACAAGTCCATTGTGGATTTCCTGATTGAAAGTTTGTCTGTCTGTCTGTTTTAGAGACACTGCTAAATTGCGCTGACGTATCAAGTTTTATTTTGATATATCTTCATGTTTGTGAGTTGCCGATCCTCAAACAGTTTTGGTGGTGGTCCCCTTTGACCTGAGCCAGGTCTATGACCTTACGTGACCTGATGTTAAAAATGTTATCAATGCGGCCAAATGATGAAGTAAAAGGTACCGAAAATTGTGTAGTAGTGTGCATCAAATGAATGTTTGAAATACAAATTTCGCAGTCGTGTTTACGCTTCCGCGGAACAACCAGGGAAGACGTGAAAAAAAGCCCCGAGACGCGGCGGGGGTCCTGGCTGGCACAATACAATCTCGTGCTCCTGTATGACATTCACCATGCGATAGCTGACAGCCCTGATCTGCTGTTGCCGTTCAGCCTGTCTGTGCCGAGGCGCCAGACACTGACCCCTGCTCTGTAGAACGTCTTATGCCAGAGTAAACGCTGTTCAACGTGGTCTGCTCAAGGCATCCCTTCCTAATACAACCCATACCTCAGCACTTCAAGAACCGTCGACTGTTCACGTCAACCTATCCCCGTTATAAATGGTACGCTGAAAGCTTCACCAACACGCGAGGCGCTCGCTTGTGAGCTTCCGTAAACACTATGTGTGTCTGGCAGCCGACTGTATTGTAGCAGAGTCAATTTCGGACCCATCTTTCGACTGCGTTTGACAGCCTAATCGCGGCTGCTTCCATCTATCCAGGGGCTCAGGCTCTGAGCGCAGACCGTCGCCTGGCGGTCGGCACTGACATCGGCATTTTACGCCGCCGTTCTCGGCTATGGCGGGGGTTTATGCCAGGTCAGCTCCCTTTCTCACAGACGGTCGGCCGGTGGATGCTGTGCCATTGCGCCGTGTCACCATTGTGACACCGATGTCAGTGTGACCGAGCGGTGTTGGCGTCACACCCTGGTCAGGCAGTCATCGCAGGGTAGCGGAGGGGTCAGACGCGGCTGAGCAGCAGAGGTAGGTGGACCGCCCAATTGGAAGGTCGTTCGTCACTGGCGTCTGTGGAAACTTGGAGGCATAGCCTCGCTAGTTGGATTGTAGCTGGAGTTGGATGGTTGGCCGATTTTCTTCGATTGGGGAAACTGCTGTTCAAGTGGTCGCCGTTGGATTTCTTATCAGCCCAAACAATCGATACAAGGGCAGTAACGGCTGGCGGTTTCGGAGAATCTGTTGGAGTTGAGAACCCGTTTCGCGCAGCGAGACAACACCGGATTGCCAGTGTCAGGCGAAACAAACTTTCCTCCAGCATCCATTGTGACTTAAACTGTAACTGTTTTGTTCGCTGTATGCATCAGTAATTGGGCCAATAAGCGCTTTGATGTTCATAGCAATACAGCCACAAGTATGGATTTGCTAAAAGATAGTTTTCCAATCTGGCGAGACTTGAAGAACAACGGATATTTTATTATTTTTTTTGGGGGAAAACATCACCTAGTCATGCCAATGGGTGGTCGAAATATTGAATTCGATTCGATTTGGCAATGGTACTCCAATGCTAGTAAAAGTATGCATCAAATGAAAGATCTAAAACAATTATTTCATTAGACGCTTCCAGGTTTCTGCAGGAGCATGGAAGCCATTTCAGAGTGGAATGGAAACAAAGGTAATTTTTAAGCACCTTGTTTTCATGCAATGATCCCAGGGTTAATGCAAAGCTTGTGGAAAAGGGCGGTGCTGCCTGTGTCCCCAACCAGCTCGATTGCGCGCATCTACTATTAACTGCGCACCATACTGTACATGCACCGCACTTCACTGTCCATGCGTGAATGTTGGATTGTGCTGTCACGGCCAGCAGTTGATGATTTAGTGGCCCTCAATCGCTGACTGCGGCAAGAATTTCACAAACCTGCTCTTGTTGCAGCCAACCATATTTATGTCTGAACATGACACAAAGGTCGTTTAGAAATTCCTACAAATGCATGGGCGTCGTTTAAAAATAAGTCAGGTTTTCCACAAAGACTGCATCATGATTTATTGTCTTATCAACCTCGTGTTTGGTGTTGGGATTAACGCCAACAAATGGTTGGCAAAATATGCCATCCAAGTCCTTATTTTCAAGACATATTTTCATTTGAGACATATCAGCAATTCAACATGGGATAATGCCAAGTTAACAATAGCAGCGTACCAAGCCCAGGGGTCCCAGACCTACCGGAAATCTCCAGCCATGTGGGGCACCACCAGCAGCCTGGACGGGCAAGGACGAGAGACGGGATTCCAGCTCATATACTGCAGTTTCTGAGCGCTGGATAAGCGAGGAAAGACAGTCTGTGGTGCTGGACGTCAGTACAATAGGACATGTACTAGTAGTGGCCAGTACGATACAGACCTGGATGTCAATACAAATAAAATGTAAGCCTCTTATAAGTATGGAAAACAACTTTCAGCAGTCTTACAAAAGAAGGTTATCAAAACTGCGAGAGCAATGCATTCCGGTTGGATCCGCTGCGTCGCTGTTGCGAAGTTTTACATCTATGCCTGCCGGACAACTGGCACGAAGTTTTACATCTGTGCCAGCCGGACAACTGGCACGAAGTTTTACATCTGTGCCTGCCGGACAACTGGCACGAAGTTTTACATCTATGCCTGCTGGACAACTGGCACGAAGTTTTACATCTGTGCCTGCCGGACAACTGGCACGAAGTTTTACATCTATGCCTGCTGGACAACTGGCACGAAGTTTTACATCTGTGCCAGCCAGACTACTGGCATGACGTTTTTCATCTGTGCCTGCCAGACTACTGGCATGACGTTTTTCATCTGTGCCTGCCGGACAACCGGCGCACCGTGGCTCCCCTCTCGGCCGTAACCAGGGGCGATGATTTCTGAAAATAATTGTGGGAGAGGAGACCTGAAGGTAATTGGGTGGGGAGGCAAATATATTGGGAGGACAATTTCCAATGACCCGTACATTTTTACTGTAATGCATTGTTACTCATTAAGTTGCACATACACCATCCACATGTTTCGTAAAGCATACCAAACTCTACGAATTCACTTAAGTAATGCCTTATCACACAAGCACTTCAATTTTCCACGTGATGATGATATTGTTATGTGCTATCTTAATGTTTTGCATGTCAATATTCTTGGCGACTTTTAATGCATCGGGAACGCAACACCGTAATTTGGACAGAAAGTTGGCACTCCAAGAATATTGTTGGTAATTTTGATTTCGGCATTTTCCATCCCTTAAGGGTCCAATAAAAGCTACATTACGTGGGAGAATGGGAGAATTTACTTCCCGATAAAGATAAATGATCAATCCGGTTTACTGCATACTTCGTCTGCATGTGCCTTGCTAATGTTCTTAATTTGCCATGGAACCTGCAATCAGGATAACCATAAACACCTTTTGCCATAATGTTAGTGTCATAGCACCACCCATTCACTTGGCATGTACCTGCTGCACTTAAGTTGCCTGTAAGCTGTCTCTCAGCCCTGCCGACTGTCGGATTTATATTTTGAAATCCTAGATTCGGAGAGGACAACTTTGTGGAACTCCAAATCAGAGGATAATTCTCTTTGCTTTGGAATCCTGTATTTGGAGATGACGTTTGGTGGCATTCCAGCTTGGAAGGGGAAATTGTATTTCGTTCTGCCCTAAACACTCCTTGTTGTAGTTTCCATGCACTCCATGCACCACCTTTCATGCGCCATGCTCCTGTGGTGTGGTTATGGAGACTATCTGACTCGGTCATATTCCGGCCGCCATGCTCCTGTGGTGTGGTTATGGAGACTATCTGACTCGGTCATATTCCGGCCGCCATGCTCCTGTGGTGTGGTTATGGAGACTATCTGACTCGGTCATATTCCGGCCGCCATGCTCCTGTGGTGTGGTTATGGAGACTATCTGACTCGGTCATATTCCGGCCGCCATGCTCCTGTGGTGTGGTTATGGAGACTATCTGACTCGGTCATATTCCGGCCGCCATGCTCCTGTGGTGTGGCTATGGAGACTATCTGACTCGGTCATATTCCGGCCGCCATGCTCCTGTGGTGTGGTTATGGAGACTATCTGACTCGGTCATATTCCGGCCGCCATGCTCCTGTGGTGTGGTTATGGAGACTATCTGACTCGGTCATATTCCGGCCGCCATGCTCCTGTGGTGTGGTTATGGAGACTATCTGACTCGGTCATATTCCGGCCGCCATGCTCCTGTGGTGTGGTTATGGAGACTATCTGACTCGGTCATATTCCGGCCGAATACGGCAGTCCAAGATAACGTGGGTTCGGCCGGCCATACAAAAAAAAATCATTCTTAGCTCCAACCACTATGGGACATAGCATGGCTCGGTTTATGGGACATAGCATGGCTCGGTTTATGGGACATAGCATGGCTCGGTTTATGGGACATAGCATGGCTCGGTTTATGGGACATAGCATGGCTCGGTTTATGGGACATAGCATGGCTCGGTTTATGGGACATAGCATGGCTCGGTTTATGGGACATAGCATGGCGAGGCAGGTGTGCTCGTGGACTGACGGCGCTCCCGGGGCGGACAGTTGGTGTGTGTGCGGGGTGTGGTGGACTGTAGTGACTGTGACCTGGTGCCCTCCCGGGGCGGACAGTCCGTGTGTGTGCGGGGTGTGGTGGACTATAGTGACTGTGACCTGGTGCCCTCCCGGGGCGGACAGTCCGTGTGTGTGTGCGGGGTGTGGTGGACTGTAGTGACTGTGACCTGGTGCCCTCCCGGGGCGGACAGTCCGTGTGTGTGTGCGGGGTGTGGTGGACTGTAGTGACTGTGACCTGGTGCCCTCCCGGGGCGGACAGTTGGTGTATGTGCGGGGTGTGGTGGACTATAGTGACTGTGACCTGGTGACCTCCCGGGACGGACAGTCCGTGTGTGTGTGCGGGGTGTGGTGGACTGTAGTGACTGTGACCTGGTGCCCTCCCGGGACGGACAGTCCGTGTGTGTGCGGGGTGTGGTGGACTGTAGTGACTGTGACCTGGTGACCTCCCGGGGCGGACAGTTGGTGTATGTGCGGGGTGTGGTGGACTGTAGTGACTGTGACCTGGTGACCTCCCGGGACGGACAGTCCGTGTGTGTGCGGGGTGTGGTGGACTATAGTGACTGTGACCTGGTGACCTCCCGGGGCGGACAGTTGGTGTGTGTGCGGGGTGTGGTGGACTGTAGTGACTGTGACCTGGTGACCTCCCGGGACGGACAGTCCGTGTGTGTGCGGGGTGTGGTGGACTGTAGTGACTGTGACCTGGTGCCCTCCCGGGGCGGACAGTCCGTGTGTGTGCGGGGTGTGGTGGACTGTAGTGACTGTGACCTGGTGACCTCCCGGGACGGACAGTTGGTGTGTGTGCGGGGTGTGGTGGACTGTAGTGACTGTGACCTGGTGCCCTCCCGGGGCGGACAGTCCGTGTGTGTGCGGGGTGTGGTGGACTGTAGTGACTGTGACCTGGTGCCCTCCCGGGGCGGACAGTTGGTGTATGTGCGGGGTGTGGTGGACTATAGTGACTGTGACCTGGTGACCTCCCGGGGCAGACAGTTGGTGTGTGTGCGGGGTGTGGTGGACTGTAGTGACTGTGACCTGGTGACCTCCCGGGACGGACAGTTGGTGTGTGTGCGGGGTGTGGTGGACTATAGTGACTGTGACCTGGTGACCTCCCGGGACGGACAGTTGGTGTGTGTGCGGGGTGTGGTGGACTGTAGTGACTGTGACCTGGTGACCTCCCGGGACGGACAGTTGGTGTATGTGCGGGGTGTGGTGGACTATAGTGACTGTGACCTGGTGACCTCCCGGGACGGACAGTCCGTGTGTGTGTGGGGTGTGGTGGACTGTAGTGACTGTGACCTGGTGCCCTCCCGGGGCGGACAGTTGGTGTGTGTGCGGGGTGTGGTGGACTGTAGTGACTGTGACCTGGTGCCCTCCCGGGGCGGACAGTTGGTGTATGTGCGGGGTGTGGTGGACTATAGTGACTGTGACCTGGTGACCTCCCGGGGCGGACAGTCCGTGTGTGTGCGGGGTGTGGTGGACTGTAGTGACTGTGACCTGGTGACCTCCCGGGACGGACAGTTGGTGTGTGTGCGGGGTGTGGTGGACTGTAGTGACTGTGACCTGGTGCCCTCCCGGGGCAGACAGTTGGTGTATGTGCGGGGTGTGGTGGACTGTAGTGACTGTGACCTGGTGCCCTCCCGGGGCAGACAGTTGGTGTATGTGCGGGGTGTGGTGGACTGTAGTGACTGTGACCTGGTGACCTCCCGGGACGGACAGTCCGTGTGTGTGCGGGGTGTGGTGGACTGTAGTGACTGTGACCTGGTGACCTCCCGGGGCGGACAGTTGGTGTGTGTGCGGGGTGTGGTGGACTGTAGTGACTGTGACCTGGTGCCCTCCCGGGACGGACAGTCCGTGTGTGTGTGCGGGGTGTGGTGGACTGTAGTGACTGTGACCTGGTGACCTCCCGGGGCGGACAGTTGGTGTGTGTGCGGGGTGTGGTGGACTATAGTGACTGTGACCTGGTGCCCTCCCGGGGCGGACAGTCCGTGTGTGTGCGGGGTGTGGTGGACTGTAGTGACTGTGACCTGGTGACCTCCCGGGGCGGACAGTCCGTGTGTGTGTGCGGGGTGTGGTGGACTGTAGTGACTGTGACCTGGTGCCCTCCCGGGACGGACAGTCCGTGTGTGTGCGGGGTGTGGTGGACTGTAGTGACTGTGACCTGGTGACCTCCCGGGGCGGACAGTCCGTGTGTGTGCGGGGTGTGGTGGACTGTAGTGACTGTGACCTGGTGACCTCCCGGGGCGGACAGTCCGTGTGTGCGGGGTGTGGTGGACTGTAGTGACTGTGACCTGGTGACCTCCCGGGACGGACAGTCCGTGTGTGTGCGGGGTGTGGTGGACTATAGTGACTGTGACCTGGTGCCCTCCCGGGGCAGACAGTTGGTGTGTGTGCGGGGTGTGGTGGACTGTAGTGACTGTGACCTGGTGCCCTCCCGGGACGGACAGTCCGTGTGTGTGTGGGGGTGTGGTGGACTGTAGTGACTGTGACCTGGTGCCCTCCCGGGACGGACAGTCCGTGTGTGTGCGGGGTGTGGTGGACTGTAGTGACTGTGACCTGGTGCCCTCCCGGGGCGGACAGTCCGTGTGTGTGCGGGGTGTGGTGGACTGTAGTGACTGTGACCTGGTGACCTCCCGGGACGGACAGTTGGTGTGTGTGCGGGGTGTGGTGGACTGTAGTGACTGTGACCTGGTGCCCTCCCGGGGCGGACAGTTGGTGTGTGTGCGGGGTGTGGTGGACTGTAGTGACTGTGACCTGGTGACCTCCCGGGGCGGACAGTTGGTGTGTGTGCGGGGTGTGGTGGACTGTAGTGACTGTGACCTGGTGCCCTCCCGGGGCGGACAGTTGGTGTGTGTGCGGGGTGTGGTGGACTGTAGTGACTGTGACCTGGTGCCCTCCCGGGGCGGACAGTTGGTGTGTGTGCGGGGTGTGGTGGACTGTAGTGACTGTGACCTGGTGACCTCCCGGGGCGGACAGTTGGTGTGTGTGCGGGGTGTGGTGGACTGTAGTGACTGTGACCTGGTGACCTCCCGGGGCGGACAGTTGGTGTGTGTGCGGGGTGTGGTGGACTGTAGTGACTGTGACCTGGTGACCTCCCGGGGCGGACAGTTGGTGTGTGTGCGGGGTGTGGTGGACTGTAGTGACTGTGACCTGGTGACCTCCCGGGGCGGACAGTTGGTGTGTGTGCGGGGTGTGGTGGACTGTAGTGACTGTGACCTGGTGACCTCCCGGGACGGACAGTCCGTGTGTGTGCGGGGTGTGGTGGACTGTAGTGACTGTGACCTGGTGACCTCCCGGGGCGGACAGTCCGTGTGTGTGCGGGGTGTGGTGGACTGTAGTGACTGTGACCTGGTGACCTCCCGGGACGGACAGTCCGTGTGTGTGCGGGGTGTGGTGGACTGTAGTGACTGTGACCTGGTGACCTCCCGGGACGGACAGTCCGTGTGTGTGCGGGGGTGTGGTGGACTGTAGTGACTGTGACCTGGTGACCTCCCGGGGCGGACAGTCCGTGTGTGTGCGGGGTGTGGTGGACTGTAGTGACTGTGACCTGGTGACCTCCCGGGACGGACAGTCCGTGTGTGTGCGGGGTGTGGTGGACTGTAGTGACTGTGACCTGGTGACCTCCCGGGGCGGACAGTTGGCGTGTGTGCGGGGTGTAGTGGACTGTAGTGACTGTGACCTGGTGACCTCCCGGGACGGACAGTCCGTGTGTGTGCGGGGTGTGGTGGACTGTAGTGACTGTGACCTGGTGACCTCCCGGGGCGGACAGTTGGTGTGTGTGCGGGGTGTAGTGGACTGTAGTGACTGTGACCTGGTGACCTCCCGGGACGGACAGTCCGTGTGTGTGCGGGGTGTGGTGGACTGTAGTGACTGTGACCTGGTGACCTCCCGGGGCGGACAGTCCGTGTGTGTGCGGGGTGTGGTGGACTATAGTGACTGTGACCTGGTGACCTCCCGGGGCGGACAGTCCGTGTGTGCGGGGTGTGGTGGACTGTAGTGACTGTGACCTGGTGACCTCCCGGGACGGACAGTCCGTGTGTGTGCGGGGTGTGGTGGACTGTAGTGACTGTGACCTGGTGACCTCCCGGGGCGGACAGTTGGTGTATGTGCGGGGTGTGGTGGACTGTAGTGACTGTGACCTGGTGACCTCCCGGGGCGGACAGTCCGTGTGTGTGCGGGGTGTGGTGGACTGTAGTGACTGTGACCTGGTGACCTCCCGGGGCGGACAGTTGGTGTGTGTGCGGGGTGTGGTGGACTGTAGTGACTGTGACCTGGTGACCTCCCGGGGCGGACAGTCCGTGTGTGTGCGGGGTGTGGTGGACTGTAGTGACTGTGACCTGGTGACCTCCCGGGACGGAGAGTCCGTGTGTGTGCGGGGTGTGGTGGACTGTAGTGACTGTGACCTGGTGACCTCCCGGGGCGGACAGTTGGTGTGTGTGCGGGGTGTGGTGGACTGTAGTGACTGTGACCTGGTGACCTCCCGGGGCGGACAGTTGGTGTGTGTGCGGGGTGTGGTGGACTGTAGTGACTGTGACCTGGAGTTCCGCCGCCGCGGGATGCAGCTGGTGACCCAGCAGCGGCGACAGCTGACCCGTGGCACGCCGACTCTTTGGCGGCTCGCTCGCGGGGCGCCCGAGGCGTCGTCCGTGGCCACGCCCGAGGCGCCGTCCGTGGCCACGCCCGAGGCGCCGTCCGTGGCCGCACCTGCCGGCCCGCGGTCGGACCACGCCGCTGAGCCCAGGGCGCGGCACCGGCTACAGCAGCGTCACTGAAGGACTTCGAGGCATCACGTAGCAAACTCTCCGCCTGCTGCCTGCTAACCGGCATCGACAGTCCCCGACGTGCGGATCAGAGCGCCGCTCTGTTGGCCGTCCTGGGCGACGACTGGACTCGGGCGGTCCGAGGCTCGGTCCGCGGATTCCTGAGGACACCCGAATAGAGGCGGACATTACGGCGATACAAAAATGCATTTGCGACGTCAAAGGAACATAGTAATTGAGCGTTTGAACTTGCAACGCACGTGTCCAAGAGCCCGATGAAACGGTAGTTGACTACTTCTGTGATCTGAGAGAAATGCTCCTCGTGGATCAGTGCAACCGTCCCTAGCCAAGGTCTCCCAGTACAAGCGGGATCGCAGCCGGCTGAGGCAGCCCAGTGACTGTGGTAGGCCTGCCGACGTACGCACTGACAAGTTTGGACGCTGTGGTTCAGCTCATCACACTGAAGATCGGCTGTGCAGGGCGCTGGGCAACAGGTGTTTCCGGTGTAACGGAGAAAATCATTCCTCTTCTGTCTGCCGTCAACGCAGCGTCGGCGGTCGTCCGCGGCGCATGGCTAGTCCCGGACCCGGCCGCCAGGATCAAGGCCGGTCAGCTGACGGTTCCGAAGTCGCCGACAGGTGTCGCAAGTCAGCGGTGGAGATCGCGGTCGGCCAGACATCTTATATCAGATGTGGTGCTAAGAGCGGTAAGAGCCCGGCGCTTCCCCCAAGTGCACCTGATGCTGCATGGACCTGGTGGATCGACTTCAGACAACATCTGGACTCCAAATACAGAAGCTGAAGTATCCGTGATGCCTTTACGAATAGTGGGCAAACTGGGCATTCATCAGCGCGACTTGCTCCGTTCCTCGAACAAGCTGTATGCGCCAGCCGGGCGCAGGGTCCCCATGCCTGGGGTCGTGTGACGTCACCCTTCAGATCGGTGACATCGTCCACAGCGGTGACGATTGTCCCGACGCTTCACAGTGCCCTGCTATCGTAACATGATTCTTTGAAGTTCTGGATCCTGTTTGCTGAATTTCCACAGCAGGTCGGCAGCGTCAGCTGTCGATCAGGGACCGGGTACGCTGATATCTGGTACCCGGCCGAGTAGCACCTGGATCCGGACTCGGACCCGCCACCGAGTCGCAGTGTAAGGTCACGGCGAGGGAGTACACAGCCAGGCAGGCTGTGTCTCGGCAGCCCCCATGTGGGACGTCGCGCGTCAGGGCGTGTCATCCGGGGAAGTTCGGATGCATCAGTTCGATGCCACGAAAAACGTCTTTCCACGAGTGTTCGACGCGTCAAAGTTACGGGAGATGGCAGGCAGACAAATGAAGATCGAACTGACTGAGGATGCAACACGAATGGCTCTCTCAACGGTTCGCAGCATCCCGTTCTGCTGGCGTGAGGACGTCCGTTCTTTGTTAGGGAAGCTGATGTCGAAGGAGATCATCAAGTCGGTGGAACACCCATGAGCACGATGTGATGACATGGTGTCATGCCATCGTGCTGGTGGTCAAGCCATCTGAAGATGGTACGGTATCTGGATGTCGCCTGACGTTGGACTTCACCCAGCTCAACCGTTTCGTGGGGAGACCTGCGTACCTGGTGCGGCCGTGACGTCGGTCGGCCGTGACGTCGGTCGGCCGTGACGTCGGTCGGCCGTGTCGCAGTCTACTTCACCAAGCTCCACAGCAAGTCTGGGTATCATCAAATCGCCAACCGTGAAGAGTATCTTGATCTCACGACTTTTATCACGCCCTGGGGCCGCTTTCTATTCAAGCGCGCCGGCATGGGGCTGATCTCTTCCGGCGACGAATATATCCGACGGGGGGACGCAGCGCTTGGAGATATGCAGAACACATGCAAGGTGGTGGACGACCTGCTGGCGTTCGACAAGGACTACAGTCAGCACATCCGCCGTGTCTGGGAGCTGCTGCAGAGGTGTGACAAGCACAGTATCACACTCAACCCAGAGAAGTGCGCCTTCGCTAAGTCAAAAGTGAACTTCTACGGAATCCAGATTGGCGCATCCAGCTACACCGCGGACAAGAAGCTCCGGGTTATCGCCCAGTTCACGCAGCCCACAAGCCTTACAGACTTGAGGTCATTCGTCGATCTCCACAACCAGCTGGGCTTACAGCGTTTCGAGGTGGTGACAGACCATCGGCCTCTTGTTCCGATCCTGAACGGGAAGAGTCTCATTGACATCGAGAACCCGTGGCTCCAGCGTCTTCGTAAACAGCTGATGAGGTTCAACTTCTGGGCCACATGGCGGAAGGGCAAACTACACATCATCCCAGGCGCGTTGTCCGGGGTTCCAGTGGCCATCCCGTCGGCAGAAGATGAGGAGGCCGAGAAGGATGCGTCCCATCAGAGCCAACATGGTCACCCGACTGGTCAACGCAATGCAGGAAGACTGATCTTGCGTGACACTATTCGAAGATCCAACGCTGAAGAAGGTCCAGTCAGCTGCTGACGGCGATCCAGAGTGCATCGCGCTGAAGAAAATGGTTCTGGCTGGATTTCCAGAACACAAATCCAAGCTGGATCCCCTGCTGTGGCCCTACTGTGGAGTCCGAGGTCGTCTGACTGTGGACGGTGGCCCGATTGTCAGCGGACAATGGCTGGTCGTACCCAGAGGTCTCCGACAAGAGACGGCACAGAGACTCCACCCCAGTCATCAAGGCTTGGACCGGACGAAGAGGCGCGTTCAACAAGTAGTCTGCTGGCCGTGAATGGATCAGGACATCGCTAACGTCATCGGTGCCTGCGGTGCGTGTCAGACGAATATCCCGAGCCAGCAAAAGGAGCCGCTGATGTCTGAGAAGATGCTCACCAGAGTATTTGCAGCGGTATCCGCGGATAATAATTCCTGGGCTGGACGTACTTATCTCGTGTAAGTCGACAGACTATCTGGCTGCCCGTTTGTGTTCCACGTCACTGGGGAAGCGACGCCCGAGACCTCGTATCGCAGCCGCGACGGGCCAGCACGTCCTGCTCCAGGAAAAGAGGACCAGTCCGTGGGACCGGTCGTAGCGGTCGGGAGTCGGCGCGACTACGTCATCCGTATGCCGAGCGGTGGGACATACCGACGAAACCGCCGGTACCTCCGACCCCTCCGCCCTCTGGTGACCGTCCCTATCGGGCAGCAGTGTCACGACGCCGGCAGCTGCCGGCAGCAGGCTGCCGGGGCTGTCCTGGCCAATATGTAGCAGCACGTCGCTCCCCGCGCGAAGGCCAGCAGAGCGCCCGGCAGGAGCCGCCGACAGATCCTGCCGACGAGACGAATGGCGGCTTGGACAAGATGACAAGCTGACGGTGGTGTGACCAGTGATGACCTGTGCCGAGACGCGGGACTCGCCGTCGCCGAAAGCCAAGTGGCGTGGTGGTGACCTGGTGCGGGACTACGTACCGCAATGTGTACCCAGTCCTAGTGGTGCCCGTCAGTGTCGATATCAGTGCTATGCGAGAGTATGGGTCGCTACAAAGGAAGTGAGAAGGACGACAGTATTCGACTGGCGATTCCGAACGCCGCTCTTGAGACAGTGCATATTTTCCGAATGTCGGATGTGTCGTGATAAAAATGCACATTAACATGTACAGCAGATGCATTTGCTATCCCGTAAGGAGTTCGGCGGCCATCTTGCGCTCGGGGGGGGGAGAGGGGGCATCCTCAGTCTAGGGTTACCCAGAGGGCACCGCCCTCTTCTCTTGTGGCTTGGAATATGAGGATACAACCCTATTTACAATGATAATATTACGTTGAATCATCCTTCAATTTTGGCAGGAAGTTAATCGAGGCAAAGGCAGGTTCCAAGGGTGCCCATGTCCGGAGCCGAAAACTCGGATTTCTGCGGCTGTATTTTCATATGTGTATTTGTTTGCGATTGTTTCAGACCTTCCCCAGTGGAGAAAATGTCTAAAGAAATGTTTGATGGAGGGCTGATGACACTGTCGCCTCCTTCCCCGCCCCAAAGAATGAGAGGGGCATCTGCTCCCCTGCCTACCGCTTCCCGCGATCATGAATTTTGGGTAGAAATTGGGATTGATGTAAATTTTACGATGTAAAGAGATATAAAGATTAGCGCAACTATGAGCCACAAGAGCCCTCCTTGGTGTATACATGTTGTTTGTAACCGATTTATTTCATATTTTCCAAGAGCTCAGATAAAGTAGAAACAAAGAGATTTTTGTGTTATTTGCAATGTCTTAATTAAGTAGGACACTGCGGCTCGAAGTGCTTGCTAAGCATGACCAAAAACTGTGGAAATCAGCAGGGAATTGAAGCCTCTTGATGAAATTTAAACATGCTATTTTGGACAAAAACTATGAATGTGTTTTTTTAGCATACCCCTGGTCCATTACATTAAAATGTTACATTGGGATTTGAACTTATCGAGAAAAAAAAATCCACCCTACTGATCATAGCTCTCAACCGGCTGAGAACGGTCAAAGCTCCTAACGTGCGAAAACCACAAATGCTCATAACCCGTTATTGGCCAAATATGCTTCAAACACCGATGCCCAAAAGCACCAAACACTGATTTCACGGGCGTGTGAATGGGTTCGGCCTCTTGGCCTTTCGGGAAGCCCATATTTTGCATGTTGCAGGGGGAGAGGGGAGGCATGTGCTGCGCCCTCATTCTCAGCTCAACTCTGTGGAGGACAACAATTGACAACAATTGTCGTGAAAACGGTATTGCCCCCTGTTCCATTTTGGAATTGCTGCCACATCCATGCCATTTTGAAATCAATGCGGCTGACGCACAACACGCAGGGCCACGACGCCCTCGCCATAGTCTGTTATGCAGACTGGGCTTCCACTTGAGCACAATCTGGTGTTTTTGAACACGCCAGGCTTGGTGGCGTTTTCATTGGTAGGCGACAAGTTAGTGCTGTTTTACATCTCTGGGAATTGGCTCGGTTTGTAGTAGCGCCCAGAGTGGGTGCGCTTGGGTGGCACCAAGTCGTCTGGAGGTGTGCTGGGGTGGCACCACCACTCTGGTTTCTCCCAGAGTGGGAGGAGCTGGGGTGGCACCACTCTGAAAGAAGCCAGCGCATCGAATCGTAAGGCAGATGATTCGGTGCGCTGGATGGCGAGCGGCCAGCTGCCGGGCGGCCAGCTGCCGGTGCCAGGCTCACCTTCAGCGGAGGCGGGCGGTCATGTTGGCCGGGAGCGGCGCGGCCAGCTGCCGGGCGGCCAGCTGCCGGGCGGCCAGCTGCCGGGCGGCCAGCTGCCGGTGCCAGGCTCACCTTCAGCGGAGGCGGGCGGTCATGTTGGCCGGGAGCGGCGCGGCGGTGCGGTCGGCGCGGCCGGCAGCCGGCGACATGCACCGCCGTGGGCGGGCGCGGCCGCGTCGGCCGCACGCAATCGATACTGCGCCAGCATGACCGGCACGCGGGGGCGGACGCCGGCCGGGAGACGGCGAGGCGCCGCTGCCGACACACAGCCGACACCTGACACCGCTGCCGACACACGGCCGACACCTGACACCGCTGCCGACACACGTCCGACACCTGACACAGCTGCCGACACACGTCCGACACCTGACACCACTGCCGACACACGGCCGACACCTGACACCACTGCCGACACACGGCCGACACCTGACACAGCTGCCGACACACAGCCGACACCTGACACCGCTGCCGACACACATCCGACACCTGACACCGCTGCCGACACACAGCCGACACCTGACACCGCTGCCGACACACAGCCGACACCTGACACCGCTGCCGACACACAGCCGACACCTGACACCGCTGCCGACACACGTCCGACACCTGACACCACTGCCGACACCGCAGCCGACACCTGACACCGCTGCCGACACACGTCCGACACCTGACACCGCTGCCGACACCTGACATCGCTGCCGACACACGTCCGACACCTGACACCACTGCCGACACACAGCCGTCATCTGACACCGCTGCCGACACACGTCCGACACCTGACACAACTGCCGACACCGCAGCCGACACCTGACACCGCTGCCGACACACGTCCGATACCTGACACAGCTGCCGACACCTGACACCACTGCCGACACACAGCCGTCATCTGACACCGCTGCCGACACACGTCCGACACCTGACACCGCTGCCGACACACGGCCGATACCTGACACCGCTGCCGACACACGTCCGACACCTGACACCGCTGCCGACACACATCCGACACATGACACCGCTGCCGACACCGCTGCCGACACACATCCGACACATGACACCGCTGCCGACACCGCTGCCGACACACGGCCGACACCTGACACCGTTGCCGACACACAGCCAACACCTGACATCGCTGCCGACACACAGTCGAAATCTGATACCGCTGCCGATACTTGACACCGTTGCCTGCCGACACACAGCCAACACCTGACATCGCTTCCGATACAGAATCGACACCCGACACCGCTGCCGATACTTGACATCGTTGCCTGCCGACACAGAATCGACACCTGACACCGCTGCCGACACACATCCGACACATGACACCGCTGCCGACACCGCTGCCGACACACGGCCGATACCTGACACTGTTGCCGACACACAGCCGATACCTGACACCGCTGCCGACACACAGTCGAAATCTGATACCGCTGCCGATACTTGACACCGTTGCTTGCCGACACACAGCCAACACCTGACATCGCTTCCGATACAGAATCGACACCCGACACCGCTGCCGATACTTGACATCGTTGCCTGCCGACACAGAATCGACACCTGACACCGCTGCCGACACACAGCCGACACATGACACCGCTGCCGACACCGCTGCCGACACACAGCCGATACCTGACACTGTTGCCGACACACAGCCGATACCTGACACCGCTGCCGACACACAGCCGACACCTGACACCGCTGCCGACACACAGCCGATACCTGACACCGCTGCCGACACACAGCCAACACCTGACATTGCTGCCGACACCTGACACCGCTGCCGACACAGAGTCGACGCCTGATACCATACCTGGCACGACACCGGCGCCGATGACATCGCTGTCGACAGGGCCGGCGCCTCTGCCGTAAAGTGCAAATGACGCAATTATCTGTTTGAATTAATTTACTGTAGAGATGAACTAACCACGTATATGACACACAGTTTAATGTTAATAAATAATTGCCTTCATTCAAATATTACAATTCTGACACCAAGATCAAGAATCACTTGTTGCTTATTAGTGAGGAGAAAACGGTGTTAGAAGGAATGTTTTCCGGTATGATTTTAATTGAACCATTTTGTACTCTCTGACTACTCCGGTATGCAGCAATAGAGCCGATCAGTCCCCGAGTACGCCTACTACTCGCGAAAATCGATGCAAATATTCATTGTTTGGGTCATGTGAGCAAGTTGTGAGTATCCGATATAAAGGAATAAACTTAGTTGACGTCTATGAACCACACATTAGTAGCAATTTCACCTACTGCTGTCCCGTAGGGCTCGAACTACTTTCCCCGCTAATTTAACCAATCGCCAATGTTGTCATCTGGCTGTCATGCATGGAGTTCATAGAGTAGTATCTACGTAAATCATTAAATGTATCGTAACTTGCGCATATTCGTAAGTTTAATACTCCATATTTCAGCAGCATAATTCGCAACCACTTCTTTCTCTCTTGAAGCTGTTCTGCAACTTACAATGACTGCTCGCTTCTGATTGAGACTGATCTGGATGCCAGGTCCGCTGGCTCTATATTGTTCCTGGTTCTATATTGTCCGCTGGTTCTATATTGTCCGCTGGTTCTATATTGCTCGCTTCTGATTAAGACTGGTCAGGATGCCAGGTCCGCTGGCTCTATATTGTCCGCTGGTTCTATATTGTCCGCTGGTTCTATATTGCTCGCTTCTGATTGAGACTGGTCAGGATGCCAGGTCCGCTGGCTCTATATTGTTCCTGGTTCTATATTGTCCGCTGGTTCTATATTGCTCGCTTCTGATTGAGACTGGTCAGGATGCCAGGTCCGCTGGCTCTATATTGTCCGCTGGTTCTATATTGTCCGCTGGTTCTATATTGTTCCTGGTTCTATATTGTCCGCTGGTTCTATATTGCTCGCTTCTGATTGAGACTGGTCAGGATGCCAGGTCCGCTGGCTCTATATTGTTCCTGGTTCTATATTGTCCGCTGGTTCTATATTGTCCGCTGGTTCTATATTGCTCGCTTCTGATTGAGACTGGTCAGGATGCCAGGTCCGCTGGCTCTATATTGTTCCTGGTTCTATATTGTCCGCTGGTTCTATATTGTCCGCTGGCTCTATATTGTTCCTGGTTCTATATTGTCCGCTGGTTCTATATTGTTCCTGGTTCTATATTGTCCGCTGGTTCTATATTGTCCGCTGGTTCTATATTGCTGGCTTCTGATTAAGACTGGTCAGGATGCCAGGTCCGCTGGCTCTATATTGTTCCTGGTTCTATATTGTCCGCTGGTTCTATATTGTCCGCTGGTTCTATATTGCTCGCTTCTGATTAAGACTGGTCAGGATGCCAGGTCCGCTGGCTCTATATTGTTCCTGGTTCTATATTGTTCGCTGGTTCTATATTGCTCGCTTCTGATTAAGACTGGTCAGGATGCCAGGTCCGCTGGCTCTATATTGTTCCTGGTTCTATATTGTCCGCTGGTTCTATATTGTCCGCTGGTTCTATATTGCTCGCTTCTGATTGAGACTGGTCAGGATGCCAGGTCCGCTGGCTCTATATTGTTCCTGGTTCTATATTGTCCGCTGGTTCTATATTGTCCGCTGGTTCTATATTGCTCGCTTCTGATTAAGACTGGTCAGGATGCCAGGTCCGCTGGCTCTATATTGTTCCTGGTTCTATATTGTCCGCTGGTTCTATATTGCTCGCTTCTGATTAAGACTGGTCAGGATGCCAGGTCCGCTGGCTCTATATTGTCCGCTGGTTCTATATTGCTCGCTTCTGATTGAGACTGGTCAGGATGCCAGGTCCGCTGGCTCTATATTGTCCGCTGGTTCTATATTGCTCGCTTCTGATTGAGACTGGTCAGGATGCCAGGTCCGCTGGTTCTATATTGTCCGCTGGTTCTATATTGTCCGCTGGTTCTATATTGTTCCTGGTTCTATATTGTCCGCTGGCTCTATATTGCTCGCTTCTGATTAAGACTGGTCAGGATGCCAGGTCCGCTGGTTCTATATTGTCCGCTGGTTCTATATTGCTCGCTTCTGATTGAGACTGGTCAGGATGCCAGGTCCGCTGGCTCTATATTGTTCGCTGGTTCTATATTGTCCGCTGGTTCTATATTGCTCGCTTCTGATTAAGACTGGTCAGGATGCCAGGTCCGCTGGCTCTATATTGTCCGCTGGTTCTATATTGCTCGCTTCTGATTAAGACTGGTCAGGATGCCAGGTCCGCTGGCTCTATATTGTCCGCTGGCTCTATATTGTTCCTGGTTCTATATTGTCCGCTGGTTCTATATTGTCCGCTGGTTCTATATTGCTCGCTTCTGATTAAGACTGGTCAGGATGCCAGGTCCGCTGGCTCTATATTGTTCCTGGTTCTATATTGTCCGCTGGCTCTATATTGTTCCTGGTTCTATATTGTCCGCTGGTTCTATATTGTCCGCTGGTTCTATATTGTCCGCTGGTTCTATATTGCTCGCTTCTGATTGAGACTGGTCAGGATGCCAGGTCCGCTGGCTCTATATTGTTCCTGGTTCTATATTGTCCGCTGGTTCTATATTGCTCGCTTCTGATTGAGACTGGTCAGGATGCCAGGTCCGCTGGCTCTATATTGTTCCTGGTTCTATATTGTCCGCTGGTTCTATATTGTCCGCTGGTTCTATATTGCTCGCTTCTGATTGAGACTGGTCAGGATGCCAGGTCCGCTGGCTCTATATTGTTCCTGGTTCTATATTGTCCGCTGGTTCTATATTGTTCCTGGTTCTATATTGTCCGCTGGTTCTATATTGTCCGCTGGTTCTATATTGCTCGCTTCTGATTGAGACTGGTCAGGATGCCAGGTCCGCTGGCTCTATATTGTTCCTGGTTCTATATTGTCCGCTGGTTCTATATTGTCCGCTGGTTCTATATTGCTCGCTTCTGATTAAGACTGGTCAGGATGCCAGGTCCGCTGGCTCTATATTGTTCCTGGTTCTATATTGTCCGCTGGTTCTATATTGTCCGCTGGTTCTATATTGCTCGCTTCTGATTAAGACTGGTCAGGATGCCAGGTCCGCTGGCTCTATATTGTTCCTGGTTCTATATTGTCCGCTGGTTCTATATTGTCCGCTGGTTCTATATTGCTCGCTTCTGATTGAGACTGGTCAGGATGCCAGGTCCGCTGGCTCTATATTGTTCCTGGTTCTATATTGTCCGCTGGTTCTATATTGTCCGCTGGTTCTATATTGCTCGCTTCTGATTAAGACTGGTCAGGATGCCAGGTCCGCTGGCTCTATATTGTTCCTGGTTCTATATTGTCCGCTGGTTCTATATTGCTCGCTTCTGATTAAGACTGGTCAGGATGCCGGGTCCGCTGGCTCTATATTGTTCCTGAGCACACGTGACTTGGGAACAAAAGGCCACCGTAAACCCATCTCTTGTGACAATTGCAATTTTGCGCATTCAAAGTCGCCATTGAAGAGTGGTCGGAGAGCACAAAGTTGTGACATTTGTTGATTTGGTATTCGGCGATTTTCTGATTACAGATGGTCCATGAAGCCCGTTGATTAGCCTGATCGGCAACTGGTATTTCTGTGATTCTGTTTTTTTTTGCACCTTCACTATATGGATTATTCAACAGTAATTTTGCCAGCACATGTATGTTAAATACTGGGGCTTGGAGAGGGGAAGACACAAAAAGTCCGGGACAAGTCGCCACTCCGACAAAAGTTAGGGGGACTCAATCGCTATAGAGATTTTGCCCACGAACATGTCTGTTGCAGTACATACCTGCTTAGTTTTAAGTGCGTCCCTGGACAATTATTGCAGAAGGTGTAGGAATGCTACATTATTTCGACACGAAGTTTTCCATTTTTTTCCTATCCGACCAGGCCGCAAGATGCCCGGTCGGATCCCGGTCACCAGCTCCCACGCTTCTCATTGCATGTTTGTATAAATCCGCCCGGCCGGACTCGACCAGCACGCACCTGTGCGGATCAATGGCGGGAGCGAAAACTCGGCAGCAATTAAGCGCCGAACCCGGGTTAATCACCTCGTTCTGGCCTGCTGCCCCGTCCCAGCCAGTCAACAACACGAGTGTTTTGATGACAAGCTGGTTCCGATCAACATGAGGAGAAAGGCCGGCCAACCGTGAGCTCGGTGACCCCGGTGAAAATTATAGAACGCCGGCAGCATTGTGTAAAACTTCCACTCTAGCAGAGCGCCATGAAGGCCCAGGTGGCTTCAAAATACACACGGCCCAAGGGAAATAGAAAACTAACTCCCACCAATGAAGAGCAATAGCTCAATCTGAAGCACTGGGAGTGACCAGAAAATAGAGGAGGCGGAGCTAGAGTGAATTGAAGAAAAAAACTGCCAGCCCCCTCTCTCTCTCTCCCACGCTCTACCTCACACGCTCAGTCTCTCACTCACGGACAGAGCAGTCTCAGTAAGAGTCAAGACAATCGAAGATGACAGCCGTATATGCCCAGAACTACCAGCAAAATATGAGTGCCGTCGGTCTGCCATGCCTTCATCTTCCAAATCTTACTCGCCTGATCTCATTTCAATGACAGCTATTTCCTCTTCGAACTAATTGAAAGGAAATTGCTGCTGAAAGGAGATTGAAAGGACTCGTCTTATGGGGTGGGATGGGGGTAGATATACTAAATTCGAGGTGATGTGTGGAGAGATATGTGCGACAAGGCCGCCAGTGGCGACGTCGCGAGCCTAGTAAAGAACGGTAAGCCTAGCAAAGAACGGTAAGAAAGTTGATGGACGGGACGGCGAAGACGTGTGCCGGGAGCGTGTGCCGGTCCTGTTGGCGTACGATGTATGTACATATAGATATATTACCCTTGATGATATGAATGATTAAGCGCACTAGCAGAGACACGGAGTAGCTGCTCAGCTTTTGTCGGATGTAATCAGCGGTGAAACAGATATTTGGGATAAAAGGGGCATAGCATGGGCGATCAGGGATAATAGGCGCAAATCGGTTGCTAACATCCGTCCTATATGATCACCGGGCCAGAGCCGATTGTGAAAGTGACCATCGTTCGGTTCGATAGCACGTATGTTGAGAACTGTGCGTGCAATATCCATGTCTTCTCCCTTGTCATCCAATGCGCTCGACCCTCACATTAACAGGAGCCAAAGCAATAACATAGCCCAACTAATTGCCGTAGTGCAGCTTAATTCAAAATCCAAACTCTAGGGGTGCCCTCCAGCTGTGCGTTTAGTGTCGCAACTTTCGTGACGAACCAGATATCATTGAGGTCAGACGCCGATGGCCGAGTCAGCGAATGTCCATGGGCTTTAACATGGATGGATGACGTGAGGGTACGACCGTCCCACGCTAGCGGTAGCCCAGTAAATCCCTCGGCGATCAGGTGGACAGAGGGGAGGATATTGACGTCCAGAACTGAGACGGCGGGCCGTGCCTCAGCGGCTGAGGGGCGCGCGCCGCACTTTTCGTTGGGATCGGGTGAACAACAACCGACAGGTTGATGTTCACCCGATCCCATGTTGTTCATGTTGTTCCAATATAAATAGCCGTGAATAGTACCGTGTACCCTCCAGACACGACTAGGGATGATTCACACGTGATGCTTGGATATGCGCCTGAGGTTAATTTGTTATATTAAGTAAACATATAAGCGAGGCAGCCGACCTGCGAGCGTCCTCCTATTGACAGAGGTTCTCGGGTAATGGTGGTAAGTTTTTAAGGCAGTTTAAATTGTCTATAATATGAATGTGATATATATATATAACGGCTATTTATATTGCATATATATTATATATATGTAAATATATACTTCCACCCCGGTGTCCCGGACCCGAACTTGCCGTGCCCAACTGTTTACCACCGTGACACTTACTCGTCCTTTGTTAGTCCTACTGTTCGTTACCATTAGCTTCACGGACAGCCGTTGCCCATCTCTTATATTCGAACGTCTTTGAACTACAGTATGCTCTCTACAATAGCTCACAAGTCGCCATCTTCCCAGGTCTTAACCCGCGCCCGTCTTTCCGGTCAGATCCTCATACCCCGTCTCGGAGGGGATAGTAACCCATTTCTAAAATCCAAACTAAGCGTCGCACGAAAACGAAAAAGGTGTCATCGGAAAGCGCTCGACGAGTAGAGTACGGATCCACTCCTGAAAAAAAAAATTCCCCCGAAAGCGACGTCACTAGGTGGGGTAGATTTCCACGACTTTTCACGACTTACATTATGTTTTTGGCTCTGGGGATTTCATTTGGGGGATATTTGGTAACAAAATATTTGGAATCAGAAAAGGACAGCGAAATCGACCAGGGCCATGCAATTTTTCGGCCTCTCAAAAATACAAATTTCCCTTTATTTATTTAAGAATTTCAATTTTTCAAGTTTAAAAAAAATCCTTTTGTAATGGGTAGTGCAGACCGAGAAGCGTTGTTGGAAGTCAACTTCCCCTAATAAAAAATGCTTACTTTAGCCAGAATCTTCGATTTGAACTGCAATAGGGAAATATGCAAAACTTATATGTAGCCATAAACGAAAAAAAGAAAAATTCCCCTTGTACGTTTTGTTGCATCCCTAAAGATAAACAAACGCTGAAAGTTTCATTAAAATATCTGCATTTGTTAA
Organism: Imbricaverruca yamaguchii; assembly: GCA_034440575.1. NCBI lineage: Eukaryota > Metazoa > Arthropoda > Thecostraca > Neoverrucidae > Imbricaverruca > Imbricaverruca yamaguchii. The sequence goes on from JAOTOL010001446.1 coordinate 69,159, forward strand.
AGCGTGACGACTGGTTAAATGTTTTTGGAGGTGACCTCACTTGACCTTGACTAACTCGTTGACCCTAAACGTCCTGACTTCAAAATTTTGATACAGCATGTCAAATTGATGTGGACAAAGGTATGCCAAATTGATGTGGACAAAGGTATGCCAAAAGACCGCAAGTCTGCCGAGGTAGCAGTGAAGGTAACAGGTTAGCCGGATGGTTGCATATCTCTACCTGAATTGAAGCAATTAATTTCTGAATCAGGAAATCCCGAATTGAAAGAAAATCATGGACTTGAAAAAATATAAATGCAAGTTATATAAAACAATTCATTGTATTCCATTATATATGGTACAATGTGCGTGCTACCAGCAAAATGGTGCGAAATGATTGGATTCATGGATCGGAGAAAATGTGTCATGATTCGGTACACTTGCCAATTGAAGTAATTGGTTACGTGATCGCTACGTACCTAACGTAATGAGAAACAATTCAGTGTACCACTGATACAGTCGTATGCTGTATGCTATGAAGAGAATACAGGAAAATTTAGCCCCGGAGTCGCCTACCTACAGAGGGTTTTGCATTACTGAACGCAAAAAATTGCTACCCGAGCCATCCATCACATGTCAATCGTGTTATGAACCAGAACTCGTGAATGCTCAGCTTTCTTGACCTGCGAGCCCTGTAGTGGAACTCATCATGGGAGCCGGCCCGGACACTTTCGCCCGCAAGTGCTGCGCCCCCGAACAAATGTCACTTCACTGGCTCCCTCCCGCACCAGTCGCCGGGGTCACTGTGACAGGCACGGCATGAGATGTGACGTAGGACCGCCGCTGCCTGCTGGTGCCCATCCCACCCTGATGTGGGCGCCAGGTGTTCAGGCAGCCACGGCCTTGGGTCTTGGGAGCGTACGGTAGCCGCAATACCAGTCACGTGACCGCCGACCCCACTGCCTGATCAGTACTACCCTGTCAGTCACGTGACCGCGGACCCCACTGCCTGTTCAGTACTACCCTGTCGGTCACGTGACCGCGGACCCCACTGCCTGTTCAGTACTACCCTGTCAGTCACGTGACCGCGGACCCCACTGCCTGTTCAGTACTACCCTGTCGGTCACGTGACCGCGGACCCACTGCCTGATCAGTACTACCCTGTCAGTCACGTGACCGCTGACCCCACTGCCTGATCAGTACTGCCCTGTCAGTCACGTAACCGCGGACCCACTGCCTGATCAGTACTACCCTGTCAGTCACGTGACCGCGGACCCCACTGCCTGATCAGTACTACCCTGTCGGTCACGTGACCGCGGACCCACTGCCTGATCAGTACTACCCTGTCAGTCACGTGACCGCCGACCCCACTGCCTGATCAGTACTACCCTGTCAGTGACGTGACCGCGGACCCCACTGCCTGATCAGTACTACCCTGTCAGTGACGTGACCGCGGACCCACTGCCTGATCAGTACTACCCTGTCAGTCACGTGACCGCTGACCCCACTGCCTGATCAGTACTGCCCTGTCAGTCACGTAACCGCGGACCCACTGCCTGATCAGTACTACCCTGTCAGTCACGTGACCGCGGACCCCACTGCCTGATCAGTACTACCCTGTCGGTCACGTGACCGCGGACCCACTGCCTGATCACTCAGTACTACCCTGTCAGTCACGTGACCGCGGACCCCACTGCCTGATCAGTACTACCCTGTCAGTCACGTGACCGCGGACCCCACTGCCTGATCAGTACTACCCTGTCAGTCACGTGACCGCGGACCCCACTGCCTGATCAGTACTACCCTGTCAGTGACGTGACCGCGGACCCCACTGCCTGATCAGTACTGCCCTGTCGGTCACGTGACCGCGGACCCCACTGCCTGATCAGTACCACCCTACATATATTAGGTTTAGATGGGCATTGGTGTTCAGGTGCTAGCGCAGAACGCAGTAGGTGTGCATTCACGCTTCCTCAATAGTGTATGGCAGGCGGCCCCGCAGTTGGTGGCCCCTCAAACATTGTCATATCCTGACCCTACCAGCTGATCTAGATTTTTGACCTGTTTAACTGGAACCCCTCGGCCTACAATTCAACTCGCAACAATAATCGAGGTCGCCCGAGATCAGCTGAAATCAATCTTCTTCCGCGATTCAAGCCAACCCGTCCCAAGTACCTCCAGTGGTGAGGAGCTTGGGACGGTAATTGCATTAACAATTTCCGTCCCAAGCCATACATGCTCAAGCCACACAACCAGTAATTAGCACAGCCGCGAATCCAGGCGGAATACTTCGGGCAGGGTTTCAGAGTAGCCGGGGGCACAATTAGTCATAACGGTTATGAAGTGCCAAACTGTGCACTTTCCATACACGATAAGAAATGGCAGCAATCATCAATGCTCCATTATCCCAGAGACGGCGCAGATTTCCGGGCAGTCACGACAGTGTCGGCGCCACACAGTTGTTCTCAGGGAGGTGGGGGCAATGATCAAAAAGAGCCTCTTGCTCCATCTCAAATAGGGCATCCATGGCCTCGTGTTGTTTTTCGACAAGCATTTTCCAGGTCAGTTTCTGAATGCGGGTGTAGTAGTGAGTGAACGTTTTATATATATATATATATATATATATATATATTATATAAAAAAATATACACCAGAAACAAATTTGTTCACCATGCGGAACTCATCAATCCTGGATTGATTGCAGCATCGGTGGTCTTCAGAGAAACCGTAGATTCTAAAACTAATTACACGTTCTGTGGGATGCTGGCAGTCCGCGACTTGCAAATACAACGGGAAGAGGTGACGCTGTGTAGAATGCGTATTGGCAATACAAATCAAACTTAGTCTTATTTTTTTTGGCAGGGAAAGGTCGTGAACATTGCATAGCCTGTGGTTCTTACATGCCATAGTGACGAATGAACATACACTTATTTCATGCATATATCTTGATTCAATAAACATACTATTTTAAGACAACTAGCATTGCTGAGATATTGGATGAGAATCCAAATGTGGATATTATCCAAATTTGGAACATTTGGAATATCTGAAATATTCTAAATATTCTCAATTTCATCAAGGTGCATGTTGTACATGTCCCACCGGCGGGTCTCAGGGTGGGCATGGGTTAGGTTAGCTTCACTCCCCCTCCCGTTCCTCCCGCTGGTGTAGCATTGTGAACCGTGCTTGTAATGCTCTGGTGTATATCACGACTCACATGGCTTAGACATATGGACTTGTTTCTCACTACCACGCATCGTTTCCATTGCTTTCGATTGTCCTGACTGGTTCTGTGGTTTACTCTCATACCCTGTCATCACTCACATGTCACCCCTCAGGTGCCTCCTCTTCTACCCTGGGAGTGCCTTACCAGTTTGTGGGCCTCCTCTTGTGTCTCCGAATCCTCATTCCACATTCTATCGGCCTCCTATCGCGTCGGTGACACGCTCATTTCCTGGGGCCTCCTTAGCAGTATTAGGGGTCTGCTGCTCTCCTGTGCTATGCTAGGCTTACGCAAACCCGAAATTCGCTAGATGAAGCCCACATAAAATGTGAGGAGGCCCTAGTACGCAACATGATTCATTGCAAGTAGCAAGTAGGCGCTCAGGACGATGGAGGCCCACGAAACGTGCGAGTAGACCACTGACTTGTAAACGGATTCAATTAGGAGAAAATAGGAGGCCTCAGAACTCAAGAATAACCACCAAACACGGCAAATGAGGCTCCCATGTATATATTCCTGGCATACACAAGGCGCCTCTTAAGCATTGACCTCTGGGGTATTTGTGGAGCCCACAACACAACTGGACTGTGCTTTACCTGTCGTCCTAATTGTCTGGATGGCAGCTATGCTTAGTATGAAACCTTTCTCCTGGAGAGTACTCCACATTTTCGGCGTATTTGCGGGTATGGGCCTATTCATATATCAGGAGGTGGGAAGGTGGTGGGGGTGGTGGGGAGAGACTCCCACTCATCTCTCCCCCGGTGGTGACGCCCTTGAGAAAAGCTGGTATGGGGCACTGCACATATTTGTATCCGAAGACTGTTGTACTACAGGATTGATGAACATATTTGGAAACCGTTCAGAGTAGTCCTAGTGGTGATCGAAATGGCTGTAGAAATAATGAGTGAACTCTAGAGACAGCGATTGGCGAGACTCTCTTGTGTCGCTATGATGGTAAGAATGACATACAACAGTGTTGCTGTGCTAACGGAAGATCTATCCTAACTTTTTTGATAGTACGTCATGCTGCGAAAATAGGTAATGATTTTGACCTTGCGCATCTACTTGTCCTCTGATATATACATCAGACCGGATCGATTTTTAGACTGTTCTTCCCGGGGACCCGGGGAATATTCCTCCACTCATCATAGCTTGTATCGGACCTTTAAACAGTGAAAAACTTCGAAATATAATTCCTCAAAATGTTCTTGTGGTGCCATCTTATCATTGACGGGATAACTTTTTGTGTTGTCGTGGTATTAAAGTATCCCTTGTCATTGACACGCAAAATATAAATATTTTTATTTGAATATTTTAACATTCTAATAGTTCAACAGACCAACTACAATTGATCCAGTCTGCCGCACAAGGAATCACGGAGGTGATTTCCTTACTTCCGTGGCATCTCACAACGTGTGTTTCATCGTCTCCAACAGGTCTGCAGGCATATAAGTGACGCAGACGATTGAACCATTTCCCAGCACCTTTCTCAAAGACAACTATTATTACCCAAACAACATGCATTCATTATTCTGTTCACGCTAGTCTTCTCTCGGCGTGTTATGTATCATCCTTCCACATCCACCCGAAGTTATATTTGGACTGCACAGCAGGCAGACCCTTGCGCGATTTGGCCCGTAATAAGACACACATAAGACGGGCATAGTGACCTGTTTTCTTAGGGGCGGCATCGGTCACCCCTTCCTCCATCTTTCGACACCTTCTGAATGATAGGGAAGGTTTGTTTGTTTGTTTATTGGTTGGTTCACGACACACTTTATGCACAATCACGGCTAATGGCGCCGCCCACACTGTTTCGCCGGTGGGCCGCGGGATTGGGAAATGTCCTGAGCGGCGCTAGAGTCGAACCCGGGACCTTTGGTACCCATAGTCCTACACCTTAACCACTCGGCCATCCCCGCCCCAATAATAGGGAAAGTCACTGAGTTCAATTGGAGTAGAGATTGCCGCTTCGAGATTTGCGTGAATCATTTTCTCGGTTTGTGGTTGTTCCGTGACGGTCATTGTGTCCCACAGCACCGTCTCGTGATACTCCGTGCTTGCGACTAGGGGTTTGAATGTCAGTACTGCAGACTCGGTGTACGATCTCTCTCGCTGCGCCACTTGCATCCTCCGAACTGCGATGTCTCGAATAGCATGTCTTTCGTCAGACAACATACCAACTATATTGTTTTGTAGGTTAGCCCACGCACTGTTTCCTTGCAGCACTTAAATAATTTTTTTGTTGTCTTTTGCCGGAAGTTTGTGCGAGAGTTTGATCGGAGAGTGCAGGCTTTTGGCTCCTTCACATATTTTCCAGTGGACTTCATACTGAAACCAACCAGGTACGTACTGATGCATGACGAAATACACAATTCATATCAGTGCTGTAGATGGATTTCCTGTTCCCACGCACAGCGGAAGAGACCGGTTGGCCATTGTCAGCCATTTCACTTGATGCGGACCTCCCGGCCCAGTGGGCAGTAAGGCTTCAGGGAACCCCGCTGCTCATTTCTGTATTTTTCTGTATTTTTCTGTATTACTATTGCGATCCCATGGCGATAGTTTTGGTCCCGATTGATACCGCTGACCACGTCCTCTCGAATTTCTGGAACATTCGCGTACATTACTCCGAACTTTGCGACGGAAAGTTCGGTGGAGCCAGCCTGGATGGCTTTTCCGCTGAGACCGTGAAAAGATGATGGATGGATAGCTTTCCCGTCAGCAGCTTGAAAAAAATGGCGAAGAGGGAGATCATGAGCATGAATTCCACAGATCAAGTGCTGTATCGGAATACCTAGGCTGACCTCAATAAGCCTGTTTACACCCCCTGTGTGGCCAGCATTGACTGCAGTACCATCAGATCCGATCACGATGGGTTTTAACTCTTATTCGTCTATAACGCCAATTACAGTTCCTTTGCTATACCTGATGCACTCCCCGCCTTTGGGCTGACGTAACCCATGTAGCGGTGACCCCGTGCAGCCACAACTTCCTCATGACTTTCATTAAGAGAAGTGTTTTATTTTCCAGTTTCATAAAAAGTCCTGTCTTCACGTCCGTCATCGTAGAAGCCTGGAAACACGATCTGTTTGATGCCAAACTGGATTGCGCTTCCTTTTCGTGCATTTTCCCCCTTGGCGGTGCGACGTATTTCGATCTACTGCCCGATCTACTGCCCACAGTTATTTCCTTAATTATGCCCAAGTCGATCCAACCAGCAGTCAATAACGCTGAGCTCGCCTGGTAAGACATACCAAACCGGTCGAACATTTGTGCAGAATTTGATATTCTTGGTACGATTATACATCGATGCATTGCTATCTACATTGGTCATGAATAGTGACTTACCATCAGTACCGACCTCAGAGTCGGAATCACTTTATGCGTCATCCGCACTGCCCTGTGCTATGCGTTTTAGCTCGTCGTTCAATCCTCTCCACTACCTTTCATTCGTTCACGATATTGGTTCGCGCACCGTATTGGTCCGCACACTTAGGATAACGCTTAGTTTATCCTATATAACCAAGACAGCATCTTTTCATCGGGAGACCATTTCTTTATTAGTAGGCAGTGTAGCACTGGGCAGAGTCAAGGCTGCTTTAGTCTCTCAAGACAAAAACATAGATCATACTTTTCAACGGCTGTTGGGATTGTGCCAGATCGGCGGGCTGAATGTCAAACATGAACTTCGTGAATTCTTCTTCGAGTAAGAGTCCCTGGATTCTGCACTCTCTGTCACCCAGCCACCTGGGATCACAAAACCACGCTTTTGTTCAGCTACGTGCCACCACAGTACCTGCCGATGTGCGACTGTTGCGTTATGTGCAATGAGCAACTACCTACTCCCCTTATGGCGAGGTGCAAATGTCACACGATCCTAGAGCAGCGACTAGACGTCATTTGTCATCGGATCTGCAAGACCGAGGTCTTCTCGACATGTACGTGTCCAGTGCCCCGGCTTGTGAGGAACGGCGAATTCTCGCCATTAACATGACAGCAAACGCGACCAAATTTTCTTCTGGAAATCATCATTGCGCTGATCTCACCAGAGAGTGTTTAGTCTGGCAATGACATCCGTTATTATTGTAATGCATTGTCATTCATCATGTTGCCTACACATCATTTATGTTTTTCGTAAAGCATACACAATGCTATTTATGTAATTAACAACCAATGCACTATCATCCAGGCACTTCAAGTGTCCACGTGACACCTGATGGAAATAGTTCGTCTTATCTTCCTGCTTTTCATGCTAACACCTGTCTGTCTGTCTGTCTGTCTGTCTGTCTGTCTGTCTGTCTGTCTGTCTGTCTGTCTGTCTGTCTGTCTGTCTGTCTGTCTGTCTGTCTGTCTGTCTGTCTGTCTGTCTGTCTGTCTGTCTGTGCTTCTGTCTGTCTGTCTGTCTGTCTGTCTGTCTGTCTGTCTGTCTGTCTGTCTGTCTGTCTGTCTGTCCGTCTGTTTGTCTGTCTGTCTGTATGTCTGTCTGTCTGTCTGTCTGTCTGTCTGTCTGTCTGTCTGTCTGTCCGTATGTCTGTCTGTCTGTCTGTCTGTCTGTCTGTCTGTCTGTCTGTCCGTCTGTCTCTCTGTCTCTCTGTTGTCGCTCAGTCTCTGTGCCTCTCTAGACAGACAGCTCGACTTTTCAAAACGGTCCCGTTGGCGGCGCCGCACATAGGCAAAACGGTGGCACTGGTAGGCACTCCGACCTGCCGCGTCTCTGCCGTTCATCCCCTCGCAGAGACAGAAACACAGGGTACAGGGGGCAGGTGTACGCTCATGGCAAGGTGGCGCCCATCTTACGAGGAAAAGTGGTCCTCCAGTCAGGCTCGAGGAGAACCCTTTATAGTTTTGTTTTCAGCTAAAGGCTCCCCTCCAGATGAAGACGTATCCCTTATAATCATTGAGTGCACCCCTCCCCTTTAATTTTCAGCCAAAGTCTCCCTTCCAAGACCTTTGAGTGTGCCCCTCTCGAAATTTCCAGATGGAGGTGCACCTGAGAGCTCATCCAGTGACTGCAAAATGCCTTCGTTCCATGAAAATTCCTCGATCTGCCCTATCCTCTTGGCAACGCCCTTGGAAGGAGCCAGGGCTAATAGAATGAACCACAATTAAAGAAGAAATCCTGGGCTTACGGATGCTAATTTCGAAAAATTATTGGGGCAGGAGCAAAATACACGAAGACAATGGGCATATCCAAATGGATTGGGGGAGCACACCCCATAGGCTCCAATCCTAAATATGTTGGGAGGGAGGCCAAAACCATTATTGATGGGGCACTTGCCCCTCGAGAGTGTATATAACAACACCGCTGCTTGATCGTCAACCTATGCCCTGAGGCTCGAGTGCAACCCTTTCTAATTTTTCAGCTGAATGCCCCTCTAGGTGAAAATGTGCCCCTTAGAATCATTTAGCGCACCCCTTGAATTATCAGCCGACGTCTTCGTTTCAAGACTCTCGAGTGCCCCCATCTCGAAGTTTTCAGCTGAATGCACCCCTGGGGGCTAATCCAGTGGCTCCAGACATGCCCCTTCCATGAGAAATCCTGGATCCAGGGCTGCTATCTTGTCTACACCATTGGAACAGGTCCCGGGGTAATAGAAAGACAGCAATACACTGAGAATAGGAGGTTTCTACCGGGGAGTATTCATAATGTCCACAGTTCAGTGTCCACAGCTTGGTTTGTGAGGAAATCAGTAGAAACTTTCGAAGGAAGTGCCTTATTCTTGGTGACTTTAATCTAAAAGGATACGAAAATGTTGGTGTTGGCTCCCCATCATGCAAAATGTTTATGAAATGCCTTAAAGAGGACCTGTTCCTACACCAATTTGTAACGGAACCTACCAGGCATGGCTCATTCTTGGACCTTGTATTCTCGGATTTAAGTGACTTGGTTCATGACTTGACTGTAGGAGAAACTCTGGGAAGAAGTGACCATAACATAATTAGATTCAAGGCGCATGTAGTGGAAACTATTAAGGATAATTTGGTGAAGGTTCCAAATTTCAACAGAGCAGACTTTGACTTAATAAGAGCGGCTTTAACACGCGCAAGGGATGGGGGGGGCGAAATCCGCCCACCCCTCCGGTTTTTCGTAGATAACTCCAGATTTTACCGGCCGATATACACCATTGTTTGTGTACCTGCCAATAAATGACCGGCGCGTTGTTTGAAGTAAGAACAATTAAAATCAACCGACATTTTTTCGAGTTAGGGGTCGCTAAAGTCAAATATCTTTATCAGCGCCAGATCACAAATATCGGCGCTGATGCGCTTCTCGTATATTAGCAAAAAGGAAGTGTTCTTGGCAAAACTAGCGACTTCTTTGATGTACATTGTCATGCTAAATTGTTCCAGAGCCATGTCAAGTCACCGAGGTCAAGTCAGGTCAAGTTCATAACAGGTTAACACACGCCCTAGAGGGCGTATGGCGAAATCCGCCAATCCTTCCGAATGTTCGAACATAACTCCATATTGTACCGGTCGATATACGCCAAATTTTTCACGTACCTGCTTAGGAATGACCGGTGCATTGCTTAAAGCAAGAAAAATGAAAATCGGTCGAGACGTTTTCAAGTTAAGGGCCGTTAAAATAAAAACAATTCGCAGCGCCAGACCACAAAAATCGGCCCTGATGCGCTTCACGTATATTGGCTATAGGGAAGTGTTCTTGACAACACTAGCGACTTGTTTGATGCATATTGTTATGCTGTTATGCCGAGGTCAAGTCAGGTCAAGTTCATGATAGGTTAATGGAACCAAACTTGGTCAACTGGAATGTGTCATAAATGCAAATGACTGTCATGCGATTGATGTCACTTTACATGCTACTCCCTATAAATCCAGAAATCTACTGTTTGTCATTGTGGGCCTAAGCGTTTCCATACTTTATTCATGTATTTCACTCCTTTCTTTGCGAAGCCGATTGTGCCGAGCCGTCCAACGGAGCAGTCGGGATGGGAGCCCGGTTCCGGTAACTGGATCAGGTAATGACCTAATAAAGTGCTCCTATATAGGTGACCTGAGGTCAAATGTCGGATCTGACATTTGCATTGCATAATTAGTAATGCCCAAAACATCATTAATGTCAATTTTGGAGCATTTAAACACAACCACAGCGATCCATAGCAATGACAAGCCAAGCCACACAAAACGGGAAAATTTTGCTATTTTGACCTCATTTGACCTTGAAGGTATTAACCTAAGGTCATGAACTTTGCACACAATAGAGTTAACTATGGTGCCCATCCACCCTGTGAATTGCGTTGCTCTAGCCTTCATAGGAGCTGGGATCTTAGGGGGGGGGAGAATCCGCCACCCTCCAGTGCGCGTTATTTTCAGAAGCCCTCCAAGGCGCGTGTTAAGTGCCATAAGATGAGAAGAAGAATTCTCCAATTTAAACGCCTCTGAAATGTGGAAAAAGTTCAAATATTTCTTGAAGGACATTCAGATTAGACATGTCCCTCAAAAGCAAAGACGCAAATGAAGGATAGGAAAGCCAGCATGGCTTACATCAGACTTGATAAAAGCAATTAAGGCTAAGAAAGCTGCATATAGAGTGCTTAAGGAAGCTTCAAATATCGTAAATCTAAAGGCGTATCGTAAAGCTAGGGACACTGTGAAGCAAAAAACCAGAGCAGCCAAGCGAGCAAAAGAACTGGATTTAGCTAGGAACTGTAATGGAGACAGCACAAGTATTTTAGTTTCTACAATCTGAGTAAAGTTTCTAGCACAATTGGTCCACTGGAAGTAAACGGGACTACATTGGGTGAGGATAGTGAGATGGTTGAGCAGCTGAGCAAGTAGTTTAAATCAGTGTTTATTTTGGACAGTGTTACATTGGTTACAATGGGGACAGTAAAAAGTTATTTAGTTTCTATAAGCTGAGTAAAGTTTCTAGCACAATTGGTCCACTGGAAGTAAACGGGACTACATTGGGTGAGGATAGTGAGATGGTTGAGGAGCTGAGCAAGCAGTTTAAATCAGTGTTTGCATTGGAAGATATGACCAATCTGCCGACCGTACACCATAGTTCAGTGACATGTGGTCGGATAAATGATGTTGATTTCATTGATAGTGATGTTATTTTCAACCATATCAGGAAAATAAAGCCAAACAAGGCAGCAGGACCTGATGAAATTTATGCTAAGGTATTGCGGAAAGCTGAAAAGGAACTGGCATTACCACTTAGTAAAATATTTTGTAGATCTGTTTCACAAAATGAAATTCCAACAGATTGGAAAAGGGCAAATGTAGTTCCTATTTTAAAGAAGGGAGAAAGGGGGAAAGTTGAAAACTTTAGGCCAGTAAGTCTCACATCCCTAGTCTACAAGGTGCTCGAATCAATTATCAAGGATAGAATAGTTAGTTATCTGGAAGGTAGCAGATTGATTCAAGATACTCAACATGGGTTTAGAAAAGGACGATCGTGTCTCACAAACCTCTTGGACTTTTGGAACTTCGCCACAGAACAATTTCATCAGGGAAATCAGGTTGATGTAGCATATCTTGACTTTAGTAAGGCCTTTGACAAGGTACCCCAGACACGGTTAATGATACAGCTTCAGGCCCATGGTATTGCAGGTAGTATCTTAAAATGGATAGAGTTGTGGCTTTCAGATAGACAACAAAGAGTGATGCTAAATGGTACAGTCATCATGGCAAAATGTTCTTAGTGGAGTCCCCCAAGGGTCAGTACTGGGGCCACAACTGTTCATTATATTTGTAAATAACATTGAAAGTGGCCTAAGCAGTATGGCTTTGGAATTTGCGGATGATTTGAAAGTCTTTAGGGCTATAACAGGTCAAAATGAGCATATATCGCTGCAAGAAGACTTAGACGAACTTGTGAAGTGGTCCGAAGAATGGCAAATGAAATTTAATTTCGGTAAGTGCAAAATCATGCATGTGGGTAAGCAGCATATGAAGGCTCCATACATGATGGGTGACCAAGTGCTATCAGTGAATCAACAGAAGGATTTAAGTGGTATTATAAACACAATTGGGGATATCAGAACAGACCAAAGAAGCCAGGACGAAGGCACTGAGAATGCTTGGGGAAATAAATAGGAATGTATCATTCAGAAGTGAGGAAGTCATCAGGAAGCTTTACTGTGGATATGTCAGGCCATATTTGGAGTACTACATCCAAGCTTGGTCTCCTAGCTATGGAAAAGATTGTTGGCTTTTAGAGAGAGTACAAAAGAGGGCTACAAAAATGGTTAATGGTATAGGCAACCTGGCATATAAGGAAAGATTGAAGAAATTTAATATGTTTTCACTTAGATACAGAATGCTGAGAAGAGATCTCATCGAGGTCTTTAAATTTATCCATGGTCTGGAGAGAGGATAGCCTGGGAAATGTTTGAATTCAACAGAAATTATGCAATCAGAGGTCATCAAGTGAAAATTAAGGTTAACCACAGCAGAACAAGGTTAAAACAGTCTTTCTTCACCAACATGGTAGTAGAAACCTGAAACCAGCTGCCATAAACTATTGTAAGTAGCAGCACATTGAACGTCTTTAAAAGCAGCATAGACAATCATTATAAGAATAGAGGGCTTGCTTTTCAGTATTACAGGGAGGGCTGATCGACAGATTTGGTGGGCAACTGGTTGGGTGTACAGAGTGCAACCAAGAAGGGCACTTGTGGCTCATAGTTGCACTTATCTTCTATGTCTTTATGTCTCTATGTCTTAAGGAACTACAAGTAAAGAGGAAGTCCTGGGAGTACGGATGTTAAGTTCTGAAAATTAATCAGGAGGGGCGGGGGGTGGCAAATACATAAATCCAATGGGTAAGCCCAAGTTGATTAGGGGAACACGCTCCATAGGGTCCCATGTTAAAGTTTGAAATTATTGGCGGGGTCAAAGCCAACATTGATGTGGCACTCCTCCCCTCGAATGTGTACAAAGCAACATCCCTACTTGAGCGTCAACCCGTGCTCTGCTGGATGGTCGTGCGGATTCAGGGAAATGTCCCCATGGAATTTGGAATCTGCGCCCCTCCGGGAAGACTCGAGTGTTCCCCGTCATATTTTTCAGCCAGAAGCACCCCTTGAGTGTGCTGAAGTACACACCCCTCTCTGCTTGACGGATTATCCGCCGAAAGCGCCATCACGTATTTTTGTAAGGTGCACCTTCTGCGAAAAGGCGCCCACAGACTAAATACCCAAATACCTCTCTCCCACGACAATTCCTGGATCCTACCCTGATTGGGACATAGGTTACACACGCAATACACATATGCTGTCAACTACAAACATTCCCAACGTTACTTCGCTAGCGTTTATCGGGTATCCGGTGTCTTAATTCCATGGGGTACAAATGTTGAATACCGCACAAAGTTGGCAAAACAACGATAGAAGTTAAAAATCAAAAACACAATTGCAATATTTTAAAACATGTTTTGCCATTTCTGTCTGCTCACCATGAACTCAGCATCATTTTGGACTATTTTGAGAAAAATCAAAATCTATCCACAACTTTTCATTTTACGACATTTAATTCCAGGGCCAAAATGCGTAGGAGCGGGCGGCGCGTCTATCTTTTGCCTATCGTCTATCTTCTATCTATCTTTTGCCCATATACCGCTGTCCCAGCCAGGACCGGCCGGAATAGGACACGGAGCGTGCTGTGGGCGGCAAGTTGTCTGTATAGTTATATATAGAGTTAAATGTTGCGAACATCGTCACACGGTTGGCGCACATCGTGACCTTTCCCATCTAAGCCCAGAGTCACGTAACTCCCCTGGTATATCCCCACGTACGACAGGAATAAATATCCATGCACAGAACATTGCAATACTCCCGTAGCTACCTCAAAGCAGATCATGGCAAAGCTGACTGTGCGTGGGCATACAGCGGCACACGTGGCTCACGGCTTAGGCTCCAATGACGTCATTGATCTTACTTGGATTGGTCGTTGGGTCCTAATGGTATTCGGCCTTATTATAGACCAAGATCGATTCACCCACTTGGACGTGAACGGGTGGTTCGTGACACTATCGATTCAGGGTGGACCGGTAATGCAGCCTCCGAGTCCCCACCGCAGGTGTGTCTACCGATAATGCAACCTCAAGTCCCCACTGCAGGTGTGTCTACCGATAATGCAGCCTCTCAGTCCCCACTGCAGGTGTGTCTACCGATAATGCAGCCTCTCAGTCCCCACTGCAGGTGTGTCCACTGCTCATGGCACCTGAGGCATAAGGACATTAGGACATTAGGACATTAGGTACACGAGAGTCATATGCACAGCCAGTGGCAGGGGGGGGGGCGGAAATCCAGCACTTCTCTTCCCGCTGGAAAATGGCGGCGATGAATTTCTCCGGTCCCCAAGTGAGCCCTGTTCAACCGTGAAGCTGATGTATTGAGTCTGACTACCGCCTGACAGGTAGTTCATAGCGCCCCTGCCGACAACCCTTTCAGGCGTCGTCCTGACAGTGACTGCCAGCTGTCGCCGGTCGGCGGCGACCTCTCTGGACCAACATGGCAAACTGCAGCAGTGAGAAATCAAGCTTTCCACAGTCAACTGCCATGACCACATTTGAGCACTCAGATGCGCTGAAATTCCAAGGAAGCAGATCACTTTGTATTGATTCTCAGCTGCAATATTCGGAAGCCCGCCTTCGCAAGTGAGGATTATTGCTGCCAGGATATGAAAGCGCAGCAGCGCTCAGTAGCCATCATTTCAATACCGTGTTTTAATCTAACCTAATCTCAATATAATGTGTCGCGCTAATAACCGGGCATGTTGTTTGTTGAGTGCATGTTGTTTGTTGGGTTTTCAGACCGGGATTCCGGGCTGAACGGTGTCGGCGAAGGCTGTTGTACCGTGCGGCTTTCGGCTGCTGGGTGTTGGACTGGCGTTTGGGCCCATGCGCACCTCGCTCCGTCAGTTGGTGCAGGGCGCGCTGCGCCGTCGCGTCCTCTACCAATGGAGCTGCCCAGGCTTGATTTTGGGGACTTTGGGTGGTGTGAGGCTCGTTGTTATGCCGGGCCCACCTCCTCCATGGCTCCCACGTCGCCAACCCTGCTGCGGTCCGGCACCATCACAACACGTACTGATACCTGCGCTGCCGGGCCATTCCGCGTCACATACGTCCGTGAGCACAGAAGGTCGTGTAGCTTGGGGGTTCGTGGGCCTTGATGGTATGACGTGCCGCTGATGGATGGATATATACGCTGATGGCAGGTACACGGCGCTCCCCCATTTACAGTACCCACGCATGCACCACCTTATAACACTACCCCCCCACCCACCCACTCAATCGACACTCTCGGTGCAGTCAGATGCAAGTTGAACCCGGGTAATAATGTGGTAAAAATTGGGCGGCGATGTTTTCTAACCGTTAAATATTTGCACTGGGTTTCAACTAATTCGGAAACTCTACTGGTTTTGATAGTACCCATTTGTCATTCAGACGAATCTCCCATTTGTGACCAGCACTTGCTCCTCTCGTTCCCACACGTTCATTCGGTTTCCACCAAAGTCTGGCGCCAGACTTCCTTCAGAGCACCGCCATACCACGGCGCCAATCGATGCCGGCATACCACTGCATGGTCTTTTGAGACCCGGTCGGGCTTTACTCATCTCTCCTTGCGGGGGTCCATTCCCGAAGCCCGTTGTCGGATCCCTTCATTCCTCAAATTTCTGTTAAACATAACACTGTTATAAACCATGCTTACAGGTTGCTTAAGCATGCACCCAGATGCGGATGCCAAAAGCGTATTGGAGGAAGACGTCGCTTCAGTATTCGGCAGCGGATAATTGAACGTTTGTACTGGCCGGAAAACGTTTGCACAGGTCCGTAGAATTTCGGGAGCCTCCGCATGTATTCGTAAGGGCCGCATACAAGGGTCTGCATATAAGGGCCCGCAAACGTTTATAGGGATCCATGCACGTTCGTAAAGGCCCGTGGAAATCGCGAAGGCCCGTAGGCGCTTGCAGGAGCCCGTAGACGTTCGTAAGAGCCCATAGACGTCCGTGAGGGCCCTGATATTTCTGTAGTGCCGAGTAGACATTCATTAAGGACCCGTAGACGCTCATAAAGGCCCGTAGGAGTTCGTACGGGCTTGTAAAAGTTCCTAGGGGTTCGAAAACAGCATCCGCTGCCATGCGAAGTGTTGTTGGCCGCTATGTCTCCGCTGGATTCGCGTACTTTGGAATTCCTGTTGTCTCTAGGTACTGTAGGGGTGGCGGCTCTGCCGTCGGTGGGGTGTGTGGGGTGTGGGTGTGTGAAATGTATTACAGATAATGCCTAAACTCGAATGGAACTGGAATGGGTGTGCGAAGTACAATGTATTCTGATGCAGCCTTAACTAGACTGGAACTGGACTGAGTGGTATATGAAATGTATTTTAGATCGTGCCTAACCTCGAATGGAACTATTTGAACTACTTGAACTGACTTATTGGGGGGGGGGGCCTTGACCTAACTCACCCCTTTGTTCATTGTACCTATGTCAGTGGTGTATTATGTTGTTTTTCACCGCCAATTCCACCACACATCCCCAAACCCCAGCCGTCGTGATGTTGGTTTGAGTTGCCGTCCCTAACACGAATTTATATATGTGCGAGGTCAAAGTTTTGGGAACACCATATAGGTAAGTGAGAGTCTTTAGCCAGATTATAAGTAATACGTTGCATGAGAGAAATGATGACAATTAATTGTGTCCTTGGTTTGAATGACATGTCCTTGTTGGGACTTTTTGGACGCTAGTATTAGTATAATTTTGTGCAATGTTCCGCACGAAATAGGTGCCTGTGTTGAGCCCCAAGCGGCTTCCGCTGATCCTTAAATCTACCTACTCACGTTCATTTCCTTCATTCACTTCGCATTCGCTCGCCCCATTCATGCTCTCCTTATCAATTAATGAATTGCTTGGTCCCCAAATTTAGCTCCCGACCCCCCACCCTTTTCAGCGGTACACAAACACATAGATCGATAGACCAATGCTCTAATTTGTATGGTATTACCGGGCCGAACAAGTAAACCTTTCACTGCCAATCATGGCTGGCCTAGCCATTATTAGCAGCATTTCTCGCCTGGACAAAGTCTTAACTGAAACGAGGGGGTTCATCGTACTGACTCCGAGGGCTGATACAAGTGTTCTGATGGCTTTGACCGACACACCTAGCCTTAAGTTCGATCGATGCCGTGCCGGGCCTTATTCGTCGTACACTTCCGACCAGGTCTGACATATACAACGGGCAGGCACGGATCCCTACCACGTTGGGCACGTACCCGGTCGTCTTATATCCTAGCCGGCCTTACCTCTTTAGCCTGGGGTCTTATGGCATACCAAACCCGTCCATCATGCCCCTCGAACTGTCTGCACCAACCGTGCCCACGTGCAGAGTTCGGGGGTGGACAAATTACCGGGCAGTGTTTACCCTATAGTCCGGCGCCAGACTTCCGGCGAACACAATGTGGTGGCCCCTTTATCGGCCCTCCCACATGCATACCATGTTCGCCACCTCACCTGCACCCCTGGATCGCAGAGGCCAGCGTGATTTTGCGGTCAAAGATCCAGAGCAGGTGAACTAATACGCCCGAAGTGTCCGTTCATCGCACCCTCTGGCAATCAGGCCTTAACCAAACGCGCGTCATATATATTACAGCAATAATATTCTAGGCAATTTAACTGGCTTCAACAGTCACCACCATCGCCCAGAAAACGTTCAGTCCATAGGAGGACGGCTCGCAGGTCGGCTGCCTCGCTTATAAATTTACGTTATAGTACAAATTGACATCACGCACATATCCAAGCATAATTGTATAAATCATTTCACCTTGTCGGGAAGTACCCATGGTACGATCTCGGTCTACGGGTCGGCTGTTGATGACCCGGTCAGAGCGCGCGCACCCCTCATCACCCGCGGCACGGCCGCCATTTCAATTCTGGACATACATATCCTCCCCTCCTCGCGCCTGGTCGCTGAGGTATTTACTACGAGGGCACCGTTTCGAAAGGGTCGTAGATCTGACGTCATCCATTGCTGCTGGTCCCCAAGGAAGTCTCGGACTCGGCCATTGGCTTCGGACGTCAATGCCCTCTTGTTTATCCAGAAGGTCCCGCCACTCAGCGTGTAGCTGGAGGGCGCCCCAAGAGTTGCTGGATTTTGAATTGGTTTGCACCACGGTGAGACGTTAGGCTATAATAACATTTATTAAAGCTCCGGTTAAGGTGCGGGTCGAATGCTTAGGACGAGGAGAGTGGGAGAGACAATGGTCTTACGACGCGTGGCAAAACCGGAACGAGAGATAGCCCTTTTCAAGGCCCACCCGTGTCCGGGGACCTGACAATGACGGATGTTGCACAAACGCGTTCTCAGCGAATGGTATACGGAACGGGAGAAAGCCCTTTTCAAGGCCCACCCGTGTCTGGGGACCTGAAAATGACGGATATTGGGATCCAGTTTGGGGCGAGTATTCCCGCTCGTCAGCCCAACCTATGCTCGTCAACAGCTTGGTAATCGTTCCCTGTGCCGACCGGTCACTTAAACATTTCCATCACGCAGGGTAGTATATTTACATATCTTTACACGGTTTGACAACAGGGTCGGAGCGCAGTTCCGTCACACGCATTCTCCATCAACCCCCCATACATATGTACCTACCCTACCCTTCTATAGTAGACGTGCGAAGTTACCCCACTTGTCCGTTCGCACATCCCTCCCCGGCTAATCACCTAATGAATGACCCGGTGGTACCCTCGTGGGTTGGGGCGACGGCGCCGGGCGGGAAGAGCCTTTACAATTTCAAGGGTTCATGGGGTATTCCAAAGAGGTGTCGGTCGACGACACCAACATTTTTGTCGGTGGTTTGGGCGCGTCGTCTCTTTCCTCTCGACTGCCTAAGATACCTGTTTCCCGGAGAAGGTGATAGAAGTTGGGACAGTTTGGAAGAAGGAAGAAGGAATGGCCGCCCGACGTTACTCACATTTTGGTGGTCGGCTGGCTTCTTCGGCCGCCTTGACTCGGCCCGAGACTACTCCATCTCCGAGAGAGAGAGAGAGACCGAGGGCTTCCAAGAGTAAGCGCTCCCGAGAGTGTGAGCGTGTCAGCTTGAGCGCCTGGGCGCTTGAGCGCGTGAGAGAGCGTTTTCTGCCTGTCCATCAGTTTCCTCCATTTTCTGTAGCTACACCTTCTTTTCTGTAACCCACTCCCATGGCTTTGGAGTGAGCTCGCGCTTTTGATTGGTGGAATGTGCCGTTGGCTTTGCCGCCTGGGGCCTTCATGGCGTTCTATATTTTGGGTGGTGACGGATCTAGGTCAGGGCACCGACCTCACGGGCCGATGTCCCTTCTTCCGGGGTTGGCCCAGATGGTGTTTGCACCTCCGGAGGCCAGCTGTTCGCCGTGCCGAGCCGTTACTTGGGTTTGCCCCGGATGCTATTGCCGGGACCGCCCTCTGATCTTGCTCGCGTTTGCCGCTTTCCGGGCAAATATTTGAAAGGGACGGGTAAGGTGACCGGGAGCTGGCTGGATGCCTGGCGGCCTGTTCGGATGGGAAAATATATACAAATTTTGGTGCCCAGAAAAATGTAAGCCTCCTTACAATACCCTGACCAGGCCACCTTCTAACTCATGCCGACTCCTGTCGCAGGCCGTCTCCTGACCCAGACCGTTTCCAAACCCAGGCCTTCTCCTGATCCAGGGCTGTCCCCTGATCCCGGTCGTCTCCTGATCTAGACAACCTGACCGTCTCCCGGTCAGGTTGTCTCCCAGTCCCTCCGTGGCGGTCGTGTCAGTTGTGTCAGTCGTGTCAGTCTTGTCGGTCGTGTCGGTCGTGTCGGTCGTGTCGGTCGTGTCGGTCGTGTCGGTCGTGTCGGTCGTGTCGGTCGTGTCGGTCGTGTCGGTCGTGTCGGTCGTGTCGGTCGTGTCGGTCGTGTCGGTCGTGTCGGTCGTGTCGGTCGTGTCGGTCGTGTCGGTCGTGTCGGTCGTGTCGGTCGTGTCGGTCGTGTCGGTCGTGTCGGTCATGTCGGTTGTGTTGGTCGTGTCAGTCGTGTCGGTCATGTCGGTTGTGTTGGTCGTGTCGGTCGTGTCGGTCGTGTCGGTTGTGTCGACCGTGTCAGTCGTGTCGGTCGTGTCGGTCGAGTCGGTCGTGTGTCGGTCGTGTCGGTCGCGTCGGTCGTGTCAGTCGTGTCGGTCGTGTCCGTCGTGTGGGTCGTGTCAGTCGTGTCGGTCGTGTCGGTCGCGTCGGTCGTCGGTCGTGTCGTCGTCGGTCGTGTCGGTCGTGTCGGTCGTGTCGGTCGTGTCGGTCGTGTCGGTCGTGTCGGTCGTGTGTTGTCGGTCGTGTCGTGTGTCGGTCGTGTCGGTCGTGTCGGTCGTGTCGGTCGTGTCGGTCTGTGTCGGTGTGTGTGTGGTTGTGGTGTGTGGTGTGTCGGTCGTGTCGTGTGTGGTCGTGTCGGTCGTGTCGGTCGTGTCGGTCGTCGGTCGTGTCGGTCGTGTCGGTCGTGTCGGTCGTGTCGGTCGTGTCGGTCGTGTCGGTCGTGTCGGTCGTGTCGGTCGTGTCGGTCGTGACGGTGGTGTCGGTCGTGTCGGTCGTGTCGGTCGTGTCGGTCATGTCGGTTGTGTTGGTCGTGTCAGTCGTGTCGGTCATGTCGGTTGTGTTGGTCGTGTCGGTCGTGTCGGTCGTGTCGGTCGTGTCGGTCGTGTCGGTCGTGTCGGTCGTGTCGGTCGTGTCGGTGGTGTCGGTGGTGTCGGTCGTGTCGGTCGTGTCGGTCGTGTCGGTCGTGTCGGTCGTGTCGGTCGTGTCGGTCGTGTCGGTCGTGTCGGTCGTGTCGGTCGTGTCGGTCGTGTCAGTCGTGTCGGTCGTGTCGGTCGTGACGGTGGTGTCGGTCGTGTCGGTCGTGTCGGTCGTGTCGGTCGTGTCGGTCGTGTCGGTCGTGACGGTGGTGTCGGTCGTGTCGGTCGTGTCGGTCGTGTCGTTCGTGTCGGTCGTGTCGGTCGTGACGGTGGTGTCGGTCGTGTCGGTCGTGTCGGTCGTGTCGGTCGTGTCGGTCGTGTCGGTCGTGTCGGTCGTGTCGGTCGTGTCGGTCGTGTCGGTCGTGTCGGTGGTGTCGGTCGTGTCGGTCGTGTCGGTCGTGTCGGTCGTGTCGGTCGTGTCGGTCGTGTCGGTCGTGACGGTGGTGTCGGTCGTGTCGGTCGTGTCGGTCGTGTCGGTCGTGTCGGTCGTGTCGGTCGTGTCGGTCGTGTCGGTCGTGTCGGTGGTGTCGGTCGTGTCGGTGGTGTCGGTCGTGTCGGTCGTGTCGGTGGTGTCGGTCGTGTCGGTCGTGACGGTGGTGTCGGTCGTGTCGGTCGTGTCGGTGTTGTCGGTCGTGTCGGTCGTGTCGGTCGTGTCGGTCGTGTCGGTCGTGTCGTGTCGGTCGTGTCGGTCGTGTCGGCGTTGTCGGTCGTGTCGGTGTTGTCGGTCGTGTCGGTCGTGTCGGTGGTGTCGGTGGTGTCGGTCGTGTCGGTGGTGTCGGTCGTGTCGGTCGTGTCGGTGGTGTCGGTCGTGTCGGTCGTGTCGGTGGTGTCGGTCGTGTCGGTCGTGACGGTGGTGTCGGTCGTGTCGGTCGTGACGGTGGTGTCTGTCGTGTCGGTCGTGTCTGTCGTGTCGGTCGTGTCGGTCGTGTCGGTCGTGTCGGTCGTGTCGGTCGTGTCGGTCGTGTCGGTCGTGTCGGTCGTGTCGGTCGTGTCGGTCGTGTCGGCGTTGTCGGTCGTGACGGTGGTGTCGGTGGTGTCGGTCGTGTCGGTCGTGTCGGTCGTCTCCGGTGGGCTGCTACACGCAGCTGAGCTGGAGCCGGTGCGGGTCGGTGGTGTCGGTCGTGTCGGTCGTGTCGGTCGTCTCCGGTGGGCTGCTACACGCAGCTGAGCTGGAGCCGGTGGTGTCGGTCGTGTCGGTGGCGCGGGTACACGTGTCGGTCGTGTCGGTCGTGTCGGTCGTGTCGGTCGTGTCGGTCGTGTCGGTCGTGTCGGTCGTGTCGGTCGTGTCGGTCGTGTCGGTCGTCTCCGGTGGGCTGCTACACGCAGCTGAGCTGGAGCCGGTGCGGGTCGATGTGCCACAGTCAGATCACGGTCCACCCACGTGCTCGAGCTCCCGGTTTAGCCGACGTCGACCGACCTGCTCCCGGCCGCGCGAGCCTCTCCTCCCCCGTGGAATGAGTATTATAGCTCCCCCGGGCAGTTACTTTGACATAGCTGTGCCTGACCGAGACTTTCTGACGTCGCGGTGGTTTCCCCAGACATTTCCAGGCAGATGAGCCTCACATTTGCGTAATAACACTTCCTCGAGCAGTTCTGCCCAAAGTCCTATATATTGTACCTCGGAACAACTGAATGCAAACCCGACCCTGGACGGCACAGGTTCAGCGAGGTCGTGGCGAGCCAATTAGACTCTCTCTCCACCACGACCTATCTCATCGGAGACCTAAAGACCACAATCACCCGCCTAATGCGGCCGCCGCCACAGTTGAAGTACACTTGATCCAGAGACATTCAGTGCGGATCCGACCACTGGCGGATCTGGGGATGGGGATGGGGTGATGTGGGCACGGGGTGCATGCCCAAAAACGGTCTGGAGGGGTGGGGTATGGCACACTATCTTCCCACCCCGAATTACAGCTGTAAGATGACCACGAGATATCTGTTTGATGGAACATGCTAGGGAATATTTTAGATATTTTGTAGAGTTGGGACGACTGTGACAAGATCTGCACGGAAAGAATTAACTTGGTCGGGATCAGCGAATTTTCTCCTAAAAAGCTGATTATCTTTGTGCATGGCTGGGGTCTCCCTAGATAACATGTTCATGTAGACATTAACTAAGTAGACACGAACCCGTATTTATTAAAATACAAGAAGCTGAACATGGAGCGTTTTTCTGACCTAAAATAAAAGCTTATGCATGTCCAGAAGACTTCGCCAATCCAAGACCCAGGCATCGCCCATACTGTATGAAGCCGATGAAGCATCAGAGCCGTTATTCAAATTAGCATAGTTGCATTTTTTCCAGTTGTTGAAAGTAGCACAGAAAACAATGATAATCGTCAACAGCAATTACAACACAACAATATGCTTCTGCCGCTTGGGAAGCGCTCGCAGAGCTGTACCAGCTGTGGAGTTCGTGTGTGCTAAAGATGCAGTCAGCCACGAGCCAATCAAAAGAAAAACACCATGCATTAGCGAAACTTCCGAAACAACTGCGGATGCCCATAAGCCACCTGTAATCATTCAAAATCATTTTCGCGCTCAACCGTCAGTCCTAATGGCGTACACTAACTCAACACGCACATTGGAGAGGGGGAGGGGTGGAATCTGCCAGCCAACTCGTGCTTTTCGGCGGCATCTCACACACGGGCAGAGATATTGTAATACAATCTTGGGGCTTTGTGAAAAAATAAGGAGCGCACGTCATGTAAAAAAATCGAAATCCGTTGTTAAGTACAGGAGCTATGAGGGTGCAAATTTCACCCCTGGCTGACTGGCCGCCCGGCTGACTGGCCGCCTGGCTGACTGGCCGCCCGGCTGACTGGCCGCCCGGCTGACTGGCCGCCCGGCTGACTGGCCGCCCGGCTGACTGGCCGCCTGGCTGACTGGCCGCCCGGCTGACTGGCCGCCCGGCTGACTGGCCGCCCGGCTGACTGGCCGCCCGGCTGACTGG
Source organism: Imbricaverruca yamaguchii (assembly GCA_034440575.1). NCBI lineage: Eukaryota > Metazoa > Arthropoda > Thecostraca > Neoverrucidae > Imbricaverruca > Imbricaverruca yamaguchii. The sequence continues at coordinate 93,003 of JAOTOL010001446.1, forward strand.
CCGCCCGGCTGACTGGCCGCCTGGCTGACTGGCCGCCCGGCTGACTGGCCGCCTGGCTGACTGGCCGCCCGGCTGACTGGCCGCCCGGCTGACTGGCCGCCCTTGGCGCCTCCGCTGACTGGCCGCCCTGCTGACTGGCCGCCCGGCTGACTGGCCGCCCGGCTGACTGGCCGCCTGGCTGACTGGCCGCCTGGCTGACTGGCCGCCCGGCTGACTGGCCGCCCGGCTGACTGGCCGCCCGGCTGACTGGCTGCCCGGCTGATTGGCCGCCTGGCTGACTGGCCGCCTGACTGCTGGGCGTTAATGTCAGAGGTTTCGTCACCTGCAGCAGGCCAGTGGCCGTGGCGTGGTGCGGTGGCCGATCTCGACCTCAATGGAACTCGAAAACATTGATCTAGGGTAATGCAATTTATGCTGAGGAGGCGAGTTCACTACAATCGTATTCTACCGTACAAATTTCGTGTTTCTAGATTCAGTAGATTCCCATATCTTAGACTGGATCCGCGCCCCCTCCCTTCTGGTGCGAGCTACGTGTACCCTGCTCATTTGTTCCTCCGGGGCGCGTGTCAAGCATGAGCAATATGAGCGTACATCAGATCAAATCGACTTCAACACTCTGAATAATTTGGCAATAAACGACCCCAGGAGACACTGATGTTATCTAGAGTGGAAATTGCTCCCAGTGATTTAATGTCTTCGTTTCCAGGGGTAATATCGGTTAAATTTAAAAAATCATTTTCGAGCATTTCGCTGCCAGGACAGCTCACATCGCTAACCCACGCTGTCCGGGATGGGGTGAGGTGGGGTGGGGTGGGGGGTTGATATACGGTCCCCTAAGCTTTTCTGCGGATTGTGAAAGAATAGCACTCGGCAGCACGCCGACATTTCGCATACCTTTTCCAACATCAATTCGGCATGTTATGTCAACATTTTAGGTCAGGTAATCTAGGTTAAACGAGTTAGTCAAGGACGAGTGAGATCACCTTCAGAAAAGTTCGAACAATCGTCACGCTTTAACGGATAAAGATATTTTAATGAATCTTTCAGCGTTCGCTTATCTTCAGGAAAGAAACAAAACGCACCAGATTATTTTTTTCTTCTGTTTTTGATTACTCATTAGTGTTTCATATTTGCCCACCAGTGGTAAAATCGAAGATTCTGGCTAACGTAAGCACTTTACGAGAGACAGTCGTCTTCGAAAAACGTTTCTCGGTCCACTCTACCCATTAAAAGAAGAAAAATGAAGCAAAATAAAAATTCAAAATTTCGAAGAAAAAAAAATTTGAGTGGGCCAAAATTGTATGGCCATAGTTGACTTCGCCTTCCATTTCTGATTCCAAATATTTTTTCTTCTCCAAATCTCTCCCAAAATTAACTTCCCAGAGCCCAAAAAAATGATGTAAGTCGTAAAAACCTGAGCCCCCTAGTGACGTAATTTTTTTCGAATATATTTTTTTTTAATGGTTGCTGGCCCTACTCTTCAAGCGCTTTCCGACGACACCTCTTTCGTTTTCGTGCGACGCTTAATTTGGAGATTAGAGGGAATTGTATCAACTCCCCCCCCCCTGAGACGGATGTGAGGATATGACCGGAAAGATGGGGGAGGGTTAAACCGCTGGTCTGCATGCATTGTTCCCCTTCTCCTGGCTAGACAGGATTTGATTCGCTTCGCACACTTTCACTTGGAGTCAGTTGGCAGGTGGTAAGGTAGGAGGGTCAGCTGGGAGGGTCAGTTGGCAGGTGGTAAGGTAGGAGGGTCAGCTGGGAGGGTCAGTTGGCAGGTGGTAAGTAGGAGGGTCAGCTGGGATGGTCAGTTGGCAGGTGGTAAGGTAGGAGGGTCAGCTGGGAGGGTCAGTTGGTAGGTGGCCAGGTGGGAATGTCAGCTGAAAGAGTCAGGTTGGAAGGTGGTCAGGTGGGAGGATCAATTGGGAGGTGGTCAAGCGGAAAAGTCAGCTGGAGGGGTCAGTTGGCAGGCGACCAGGTGGGAGGTCAGCTTGGAGGGTCAGTTGGCAGCGGTCAGGTGTGAAGGTCAGTTGGCAGGTGGCCAGGTAAGAGGGTGAGCTGGGATGATCACTTAGCAACTTGTCCGATAAGGCCGAAGATGAGATAACGGGTGGGCCGTGTCGGTACATTGACGGCACGTTAAACTCTCGGCTAAAATTTTTCCGTTGAACCGAAATCAAAGGACCGGGTGGTGATTTAGGGTTCACACAACAAGCTCTGCTCGGCAAAAGGCTACTGGTCCGTAAAGCCACCCCATCAAGAGTTTGGACTACATTTACTGATAAAAAGTTGCTCCCCCAACAGTGGCAAATAACGCAGAAGTAACGGTAGCACATAAATAGCCGATGTGAAGCCTGCTTGTAAATCAGCTCCCTTTATCCGTGACGAGGTCAATTACTGTCCATCCTCCAATTAATTATGTTGATTACATCAAACAAAGTATTAGCAATAGTGTGGCTGTTGACTTGAAGGTTCCTAATCGAAATGACATTGCCAATCAATATTTGGGCTCAATACAGGGGATGGTTGCTATAGCACCGCATTTCAATCAGATGAGAAATCGCTGTGAATAAGAGAAAGAAAAAGACTGCTCCCACCGCTTAATCTTTGTCCGTGCAGGAGGAAATTTAGTGGAACTCGGTTGTGTCAGTCGTGTCGGTCGTGTCGGTTGTGTCGGTCGTGTCGGTCGTGTCGGTCGTGTCAGTCGTGTCGGTCGTGTCGGTCGTGTCGGCGTTGTCGGTCGTGCGGTGGTGTCGGTGTGTCCGCGCTGCTGCCGGTGGTGTCGGTCGTGTCGGTCGTGTCGGTCGTTGTCGGTCGTGTCGGTCGTGTCGGTCGTGTCGGTCGTTCCGGTGGGCTGCTACACGCAGCTGAGCTGAGCCGGTCGTGTCGGTGGTGTCGGTCGTGTCGGTCGTGTCGGTCGTCCGGTGGGCTGCTACGGTGGCTGCCGGTGGTGTCGGTGGTGTCGGTCGTGTCGGTCGTGTCGGTCGTCTCCGGTGGCTGCTCGTGAGCTGGCTGGTGTCGGTCGTGTCGGTCGTGTCGGTCGTTCCGTGGGTGCTCGGTGCTCGGTGGTGTCGGTCGTGTCGGTCGTGTCGGTCGTCTCCGGTGGGCTGCTACACGCAGCTGAGCTGGAGTCGGTGGTGTCGGTCGTGTCGGTCGTGTCGGTCGTCTCCGGTGGGCTGCTACACGCAGCTGAGCTGGAGCCGGTGGTGTCGGTCGTGTCGGTCGTGTCGGTCGTCTCCGGTAGGCTGCTACACGCAGCTGAGCTGGAGCCGGTGGTGTCGGTCGTGTCGGTCGTGTCGGTCGTCTCCGGTGGGCTGCTACACGCAGCTGAGCTGGAGCCGGTGGTGTCGGTCGTGTCGGTCGTGTCGGTCGTCTCCGGTGGGCTGCTACACGCAGCTGAGCTGGAGCCGGTGTGTCGGTGGTGTCGGTCGTGTCGGTCGTGTCGGTCGTCTCCGGTGGGCTGCTACACGCAGCTGAGCTGGAGCCGGTGGTGTCGGTGTGTCGGTCGTGTCGGTCGTGTCGGTCGTCTCCGGTGGGCTGCTACACGCAGCTGAGCTGGAGCCGGTCGTGTCGGTGGTGTCGGTCGTGTCGGTCGTGTCGGTCGTCTCCGGTGGGCTGCTACACGCAGCTGAGCTGGAGCCGGTGGTGTCGGTGGTGTCGGTCGTGTCGGTCGTGTCGGTCGTCTCCGGTGGGCTGCTACACGCAGCTGAGCTGGAGCCGGTGGTGTCGGTCGTGTCGGTCGTGTCGGTCGTCTCCGGTGGGCTGCTACACGCAGCTGAGCTGGAGCCGGTGGTGTCGGTCGTGTCGGTCGTGTCGGTCGTCTCCGGTGGGCTGCTACACGCAGCTGAGCTGGAGCCGGTGGTGTCGGTCGTGTCGGTCGTGTCGGTCGTCTCCGGTGGGCTGCTACACGCAGCTGAGCTGGAGCCGGTGTGTCGGTGGTGTCGGTCGTGTCGGTCGTGTCGGTCGTCTCCGGTGGGCTGCTACACGCAGCTGAGCTGGAGCCGGTGGTGTCGGTCGTGGTCGTGTGTCGGTGTGTCGGTGTGTCGGTCGTGTCGGTCGTGTCGGTCGTTCCGGTGGCTGCTACACGCAGCTGAGCTGGAGCCGGTGGTGTCGGTCTGTCGGTCGTGTCGGTCGTTCCGGTGGGCTGCTCACGCAGCTGAGCTGGAGCCGTTCGGTGGTGTCGGTGTGTCGGTCGTGTCGGTCGTCTCCGGTGGGCTGCTACACGCAGCTGAGCTGGAGCCGGTGGTGTCGGTCGTGTCGGTCGTGTCGGTCGTGTCGGTGGTGTCGGTGTGTCGGTCGTGTCGGTCGTGTCGGTCGTGACGGTGGTGTCGGTGGTGTCGGTCGTGTCGGTCGTGTCGGTCGTCTCCGGTGGGCTGCTACACGCAGCTGAGCTGGAGCCGGTGGTGTCGGTCGTGTCGGTCGTGTCGGTCGTGACGGTGGTGTCGGTGGTGTCGGTCGTGTCGGTCGTGTCGGTGTCTCCTGGCTGTACACGCTAGCTGGCCGGTTGTCGGTCGTGTCGGTCGTGTCGGTCGTCTCCGGTGGGCTGCTACACGCAGCTGAGCTGGAGCCGGTGGTGTCGGTGTGTGTGTTTCGGTGCTCGTAGCTGCCGGTCGTGTCGGTCGTGTCGGTCGTGTCGGTCGTCTCCGGTGGGCTGCTACACGCAGCTGAGCTGGAGCCGGTGCGGGTCGATGTGCCACAGTCAGATCACGGTCCACCCACGTGCACGTGCTTTCCGCAGAGGTTCTTGGGGACCACGGAAAACGGGCCAGCTGAAGCTCAGGTGGCGTTTTCCGGGTTATGCGTTACACCGAGACTCATAAATAACATACTCGTGTTATGTGAAAGCTGAACTTGGTGCGTAATGCAACCCCTGATTGACATAAAATTATGGCTGGAGATCCCTGGTGGGCCCGGGACCTTAACCCCCGGACTGGTTCCCTGCTAATTGTTAACATGTTTCTCTAATCTCTCTAGTCTCTCTTTAATCTCTCCTGTCAGACCCTCATACCTCGTCTCTGGGGGGAGGGGGGGGTAGTTTGGGACCCCTCTAATCGCAAAACTAAGCGTCGCACGAAAACGAAATAGGTGTTTTCGGAAAGCGCTCGACGAGTAGGGACAGACATCACCCCCCAAAAAAATTCCTTCCCAAAAAGTGACGTCACCATGGGCATAAGCGTAGGAACAGGGGGCAGGGGGCCATGGGTCACCCACTTTTCAAAGTGGGAGGGCCAACAATGATAGCTGACCCTCTCAGATTTGAGACATAAATCTCCTAGAAAGCAGCATGTACACATTTGAATATTTGAGAAAAACTCCCTGCAATCCATAGCTAAGCAAAAGCTGCACATATCACACCGTAGCACTTCCACTCGCAACACTCGGGACATTTCCCGATCCCACGGGCCACCGGTGAAAGAGTGTGGGCGGCGTCATTAGCCGTAATCACGCATAAACTGCGTCGGGAGCCACCCAATATACAAACATCGTAGCGCTTCATTTTTAAGTCGAGCACTCTTGGGCACGACCTTACAAGAAAACAACTAATTCAGGAGTTGATGTCATGGAACATATTTATGGATATTCACGGCATATATTATGCTATGAAAAGACTATAAAGCAGATACTATACCAACCAGCAACAAAATACATGCGTACTAGAGTTTCACTTTCGTTCTTTGACTGCTAACATGTTTAGCATTGATCGCATTAACATTGCCTAGAGTATAAAATTACGATGGCTGAAGGCAGTAACGTAACACAATGAAGGTAAGACATACAATTTACAAGTGCAACTTCCTTTCTTGCATATTACATAGCTATGTATTATATATAACTTTGGTTCTAGCTGCCATACACTTCAACATTTACATGTATATTGAGTGTTAAAGGATACAAATTGCTGCCACGATACCTACATTGCGTGACTGCAGTATGGAATATAACGTACAAATTTCCACATTTCCATGGACTTTTAGTTTGGCATAGCACACAGATATCAGATACACATAGCACACAGATATCACAGATAAGTGCGAGAACGCCTCTCAGAATCTCAGAATCCCAGAGAGGATTAGGCGCTCGTGATGTGACCTAAAAAGATGAAGTGACATATAAATATAAAAAGTGATGATATGACGAGTGACGAGTGATGCTTGTCATGTGACCTGACAAGGCACATCACGAGCATGGCAACTGACCCGAGTGAATATTTAGCTGGGTAGCTGCCCAGTGGGATTGACAGCATGCTAAACATTTAATTCAAATTATGTCGTTCAACGGAAATGGTTCGGTCACATGGTGATCTCGTGGTATTTGCAACAATCTCTGCTTAGCAAAGACTGATCACAGAATCTGTTCAATGAAGACATTTTGACTGAATGTGCTAGAACACCAATGTACAACGGATACTACTATCAAGGCTTTTCATCGTCCAGTGGTGTGTGCGTGCAGACTGAGATTTAAGAACCCCAAAGATAATGGGATGAATTCAGATCGATTGCAGGGTCTTCTGAACACTACTTATGATGCAAGCAGTTAAATGGGCATAGTAAAGTCGATTTTGTGCGATATACTCCATAGACGTCATTGTTAAGCTATAAAATAATCGGGGTATGCACAGTGGCGTACCGAAAGGGGGAGGTATTGGAACAATCCCCACCCTGAGAGGTTGTGGGCACCAAATGTTCGCGCCGGGGTTCTAGAAAATCATGGCGAACTCCCTAAAAATCCTGCTGGTGTCCATAATTTTCGCACCGGGTCAATAAAAATAGCATTTAGGGCCACAAAATGTCGCGCAGAGACCCCTGAAAGTGATGCTAGGACGCCCAAAATCTCACGAAGACCGCTGAAAATCATATTGATGACCTAAAAATCGTTCCGAAACCCTAAATATGACGCTGAGGACTTCAAAATATGGAACCGCACTCCTGAAAATACCGCTGGGGCTCCCAAAAAGTTACGCTGGGATTACGAAAAGTCGCGTCCGGGCCCCCGAATATCACGCTAAGGCCCTAAAAGGTCGGTCCGAGATCCTGGAAATCACACTGGAGGCAAAACAGTCGCCGGGCTCCCGAAAATCACGCTGGGCGCCAAAAAGACAGGCCGGGCTGCCCAAATCACGTTGGGTCTCAAAAGGTCGGGTTCGTATCCCTGAAAATTGCACTGTGGCCCACAAAAAGTCGGACCGGGGCCCCTGAAAATCGCACTGGGAGCCTCAAAAGATCCCGCCTGGGCTCCGATAAATTACGCTGGGGGTCGTAAAAGTCGTGTCTAGATTCTTAAAAATCACAACGTGGACCCCAAAGGGTTGACCGCCCACGACAATCGCGCTGAACCTGAGGGTGCCAAAAGTCACGCCCGGGCCGCTGAAAATCACTCTAGGGGCTCGACAGGTGGCATCGGCGTCCCAACAGTCTCATGGAGAACACCTACTAAATGAAGTCGGGGCAACGAAAAAGAAACAGTCCGGATATGGATAATAATTCTGGTGTCTTAGCAAATGCCCCCAAAAAACAAAAACGTGTTGGGTCCCGAAAGACGTCGAGGCCATAAAACTCTCAATCCTAACTAATGACGACAGGGTCTAAAAATCGTATTTAGACCCAAAAGCGGCGCACCGCTGCCCATGGAAATAACACTAGGGGCCCCAAAAGTCGCGCAGGTGCCACACAATTCGCAGCTGGCTTCCCAAAAATCAATTCCTACCCGAAATCTCAATTTACGGCCACGAAAATTGCGCCAAAAGCCCTAAAAACGTGTCGGAGCCTGAAAAAAGAAACGCTTTGGAGCAACGAAAAATGCACCGGAGCTCGAAGAATCGCAACGGGGCCCAAAAATATCACGCAAGAGGCCTACAAAAATAGAAGTCAATACCAAACATCATAAAGGGACTCCATCGAAAAGGCCCGTACACCGGAAAATTCAGGACAGGTCCCGAAAGAAAGTTCTCATAAGGGCCTTTCTACTCTGAAGAGTGTCATTGACTGAAAAGAAACTCGTTGAGCAGCCACCGTGGCAATCCCCCTCCATCCTGAAGATGTGGACTCCCAAAAACCCAAGAATTGCGCCGGGATAAAAAAATGGTTCCGAGGCACCAAAAATTCGCATCGGGCCCCCAGAATTAGGGATTAAAAATAAACACAGCGGGCATCAAAAACTTGCACCGGGCCCGAAAAATTGAGCCGGGGAACGCAAAAATCGCACTGGGGCACAGATAAGTACAGTATGCCCAGTGAACTAGCGTCGAGACCCCCAAATATCGCGATTGTGACCAAAAATTGCTGTCAGTAGTCGGATAAATTCTGGGCAGGGCTTCAAACATTCCTCGCGGGTATCCATAAAATTAGCGTCGATGGCCCCAAATAAGCACAGCATGGCTCCAAAGTCGAATCGCAACCCGATAAGGAAAAAAGCCAGAGCTCTCCGAAATAGAGATTTAGGAAACTAAATACAAAGCCAAATACAAAAACTAAGTACGAGCCAGGAAAATCACTCCCTTGCCCAAACATACCACCCCTTAACAAATAGCATACCGGTCACCGAAAAAGGTATCGGAGCTCGAAAAACCGTGGCGGGACATGACAAATCGCCGGGAGTCGGAAAAATCGGGTGGTGGCTCGGACTTTGCATACTTCAGAAGTCACCAAAAATTAAATCGAGCACAGAAAACTGGCGTCGGATCTACCCGATACCACGCGCCTGGGCCGGAAAGGTCGTGACGGGACCACGATAAATTATATCGGAGCTCCCAATATCATGCTGGGGTCCCACAAATGTGAGCGAGGAACCCAAAATAAACACAGCGGGATTCCAAGAGCACAACTGAAGGACGAAAATGCACTGGGTCCTCCAAAGCGTACCGAGTTTGGCAAAAAGCGGCAAGACTATAAAACATAAGTTGCAGCTCAAAGTAGCTACACAGGAAGCAAAAAAAGCAGTCACAACCGATCCCTCAAAGCACACCGTGGGTTTGAGACCACATGGGAGCCTCAAAAGCAGGCTGAGGCCCTCAAAAATCGACGTGGTCCTAGAAAGGAACACGAAGACCGGGCACTAAATAAACACTTTGGGGTATACGAATATGCGCTGAACAAATAGTTTTCACACACCGGATCAAATAATTTTCAACCAACGTTCACCCGTCTTTCCTGTTTCTGAACCTCTCCAGCACAAATCATGATACTTCTCTTGCAATGGGCCAGCAAGTAAGCTACGTTCTTGCCAGTTCTTTCTCCTCACCAACATCGGTGAACATTTACAACGGTACAACGGGGGGGGGGGGGGGGCATCTTAAAGACGTCTTGTACTAAATCATGGAAACTAGGGCACACCACAAACCCATTAGTGAGGCTGCAATGAGCTTGCCCCACCTTCCACACACACACCTACGCGAATATAGCGGAAGTTGAAGAAATTTTGTTTGAACAATAATATTAAATGGCTTCACTCGCACCAGGAAGATAAACCTATTATTACACAGAATCAATCGGCCGTGAAAAGAGTTCCGAGCACAGCGAGAAGTGCGAATCTGAAAGTACCTATGCTGCTGTTAGCCATAGGCGCGCCCAGGGGTCTGTCCCCCTCACTTAGCGATGAAAGTTGTATGTTCACTATTTAAATTATCGGATTTCCTATCCAAAAGTGCTCAACCACGGTACTTTGCGAAATTCCTGGGTGCGCCCGTGCTATTGACTCTGGCCCACCCACTTTTTGAGACGTTCCTACGCCTGTGCCTAGAGAGCCTAGGTTTTCACGACTTACATCATGTGTGTGGTTCTGGGAAGTTCATTTTGAGGGAGATTTGAAAATAAGATATTGGAATGAGAAAATGAAAGCGAAATCCACCAGGACCATACAATTTTTGGCCACCAATTTTTTGTATTTCAAAATTTTGAGATTTCAAGTTTTCTTTAATTTCCCTTTTCTAATTGGTAGAGCGGAATGACAAATGGTGTTCGAAGTCAACTTGCTCCGAGAAAAATGCTTACTTTAGCCAGAATCATCGATTTTAACTCTAATGGGGAAATATACAAAACTAACAAGTAATCAAAAATGGGAAAAAATAAAAATTCCTCTGGTGCGTTTTGTTGCGTCCCTAAAGAAAAGCAAACGCTGAAAGTTTCATTCGAATATCTTTATCCAATAAAGCGCGACGACTGGTTTAACTTTTTGGAGGTGACCTCACTTGACCTTGACTGACTCGTTGAGCCTAGATGACCTGACTTCAAAATTCTGACACAACATGCTAAATTTATGTGAAAAAGGTATGCAAAATTTCGTCAACGACGAAAAAGGGGGTCGTCAAAGACCCCCTCGAGATGGCTGGGGTTAAATTGCTGTTTTTTACATTCAATCAGGAATTTTTTTTAAATTCAGATTTGGATCCTCTTGGCCTCATGAGAAGTACCCAGCCATGTACGAAGTGGTATTTTCTGGCACGACTTCGAAACTCTCCAAATTTTGATCGGCACTTTGACTTCATATAGCATGGAACATACTTATGGGTAGACATGCAACAAATTGAACATAGTTGGTATCCAATGCTACTGAGAAACACGATGGTGAACATTTGAAGCGTGTATCTGGCACCATTTCTACATATGTTCAGGCAACGATTGAACCTGAAACTTTGGGATATTTCCAATTAACCTTTAAAGGAACATGAGAGGCCGCCAAGTGATATAAGGCTTCAAAGTCTGGAATTAATTTCAAATTCCAGCTGTCCCTGCTCCGTGATCAGTGTGGAAATGGAGCTCTGGGTCTCGTGGAGGGCTATATTTGTCGCTTCTCGGTATGTCATGGAGTCCTGGTGCGCCAGAAACTTGAACAATGCGTCCTTCCAGCTATTGAATCCGTCCCGTGCGAAAGCGGGGCCCCGGCATTTGCTGAACGTCAGCGTCCCTCAATGAGACTGTCGCATGTGAACGTAGCACAGCACCCTGTTACTTGATGTGCACAGGGTTAGCCATGGGAAGGTGGTAAACCACTCCGCATTCAGGTAATGAGAGCGACCAGCTTGGACACGAACTGTCACCCGAGGCAGCTCGGGGACGTGGAAGAAGATAATTGATCATTTAATTGAATTCATGATTTGTTCTTGTGGCTCTTAGGTCTAAGTACGTTCATGGCTTTATGAGATGTCGTGTGCTATGATGTGTCATCTATTTTGTGCTGAATTGTTGATCCCCAAAATAAGCGCTTACATGCCGTTTTAGCCGGGTGCCACATGATGTAGTTGTAACATTTCGCTTCAAGTGGCGGATATTCTAAGGTGCATAATGTGTAGTACAGCGATGATTGAGGTGACTGGTTATCTATGCGTTGGAGTTAGGCCCTAAGGACAAACATCATACAATGCATTTTTATGAATTACGTTTTTCTTTGCCCCGGTCTGTCAGCCTGCCAATCTTGGTCTGCCACACACCGGATCAAAGAGTTTTCAACCAGCGATCACCCGCCTTTCCTGCTTCTCATCCTTTCAAACTTTAATCATGGTACTTTTTTTGCCATGAGGCAGCAAGTAAGCCACGTTCTTGCTTATTACTTTCCTCACCAACATCGGTGAACATTTACAAGGGGATAAGGTACTAATCCATTAATTAATTAATTAATTAATTAATTCTTTCTTTGTGACGTAAAGTACTAATTCACGGAAACTAGGACACATATTGCTGTTGACCATAGGCACGCCTAGGGGGCCTGCCTCCGAAGGCGGAATTGGTGGCAGGCCAAAGGTCCCCTAGGGGCCCTTCGGCCTGCTACGTTGAAAGTTGTGTGCTCACTATTCAATCTATCGGGTTCTCTATCTTGTTATTGATATTGCTGATGCTTGACACGCGCCCCGGAGGAACACATGGGCAGGGTACACGTAGCTCGCACCAGAAGGGAGGGGGCGCGGATCCAGTCTAAGATCTTGGAATCTACTGAATCTAGAAACACGAAATTTGTACGGTAGAATACGGTTGTAGTGAACTCGCCTCCTCAGTATAAATTGCATGACCCTAGATCAATGTTTTCGAGTTCCATTGAGGTCGAGATCGGCCACCACACCACGCCACGGCCACTGGCCTGCTGCAGGTGACGAAACCTCTGACATTAACGCCCAGCAGTCAGGCGGCCAGTCAGCCGGGCGGCCAGTCAGCCAGGCGGCCAGTCAGCCGGGCGGCCAGTCAGCCGGGCGGCCAGTCAGCCGGGCGGCCAGTCAGCCAGGCGGCCAGTCAGCCGGGCGGCCAGTCAGCCGGGCGGCAAGTCAGCCGGGCGGCCAGTCAGCCGGGCGGCCAGTCAGCCGGGCGGCCAGTCAGCCGGGCGGCCAGTCAGCCGGGCGGCCAGTCAGCCGGGCGGCCAGTCAGCCGGGCGGCCAGTCAGCCAGGCGGCCGGTCAGCCGGGCGGCCAGTCAGACGGGTGGCCAGTCAGCCAGGCGGCCAGTCAGCCGGGCGGCCAGTCAGCCGGGCGGCCAGTCAGCCGGGCGGCCAGTCAGCCAGGGGTGAAATTTGCACCCTCATAGCTCCTGTGCTTAACAACGGATTTCGATCTTTTTACAGGGCGTGCGCTCTTTATTTTTTTTCACAAAGTCCCAAGATTTTATTACAATATCTCTGCCCGTATGTGAGATGCCGTCGAAAAGCATGAGTTGGCTGGCGGATTCCACCCCTCACCCTCTCCAATGTGCGTGTTGAGTTAGTGTACGCCAATAGGACTGGCGGTTGAGCGCGAAAATAATTTTGAATGATTACAGGTGGCTTATGGGCATCCGCAGTTTTTATTTTAGGTCAGTAAAACGCTCCATATTCAACTTCTTGTATTTTAATAAATACGGGTTCGTGTCTACTTAGTTAATATCTACATGAACATGTTATTTAGGGAGACCCCAGCCATGCACAAAGATAATCAGCTTTTTAGGATAAAATTCGCTGATCCCGACCAAGTTAATTCTTTCCGTGCAGATCTTGTCACAGTCGTCCCAACTCTACAAAATATCTAAAATATTCCCTGGCATGCTCCATCAAACCGATATCTCGTGGTCATCTTACAGCTGTAATTCGGGGTGGGAAGATAGTGTGCCCTACCCCGCCCCTCCAGACCGTTTTTGGGCATGCACCCCGTGCCCACATCACCCCGTCCCCATCCCCAGATCCGCCAGTGGTCGGATCCGCACTGAATGTCTCTGGATCAAGTGTACTTCAACTGTGGCGGCGGCCGCATTAGGCGGGTGATTGTGGTCTTTAGGTCTCCGATGAGATAGGTCGTGGTGGAGAGAGAGTCTAATTGGCTCGCCACGACCTCGCTGAACCTGTGCCGTCCAGGGTCGGGTTTGCATTCAGTTGTTCCGAGGTACAATATATAGGACTTTGGACAGAACTGGGGAGGAAAGGCTCGCGCGGCCGGGAGCAGGTCGGTCGACGTCGGCTAAACCGACGAGCACGACCGACACCACCGACACGACCGACAACACCGACACGACCGACACGACCGACACGACCGACACGACCGACACGACCGACACGACCGACACGACCGACACGACCGACACGACCGACACGACCGACACGACCGACACGTGTACCCGCGCCACCGACACGACCGACACGACCGACACCACCGACACGACCGACAACACCGACACGACCGACACGACCGACACGACCGACACGACCGACACGACCGACACGACCGACACGACCGACACGACCGACACGTGTACCCGCGCCACCGACACGACCGACACGACCGACACCACCGACACGACCGACAACACCGACACGACCGACACGACCGACACGACCTACACGACCGACACGACCGACACGACCGACACGACCGACACGACCGACACGACCGACACGACCGACACGACCGACACGTGTACCCGCGCCACCGACACGACCGACACGACCGACACCATCGACACCACCGTCACGACCGACAACACCGACACGACCGACACGACCGACACGACCGACACGACCGACACGACCGACACGACCGACACGACCGACACGACCGACACGACCGACACGACCGACACGACCGACACGACCGACACGACCGACACGACCGCACCGACACGACCGACACGACACGACCGACACGACCGACACGACCGACACGACCGACACGACCGACACGACCGACACGACCGACACGACCGACACGACCGACACGACCGACACCACCGTCACGACCGACAACACCGACACGACCGACAACACCGACACGACCGACACGACCGACACGACCGACACGACCGACACGACCGACACGACCGACACGACCGACACGACCGACACGACCGACACGACCGACACGACCGACACGACCGACACGACCGACACGACCGACACCACCGACACCACCGTCACGACCGACAACACCGACACGACCGACAACACCGACACGACCGACACGACCGACACGACCGGCATAACCGACACGAGAGACACGTGTACCAGCGCACCGGAGACGACCGGAGGCAATATTGGACGACGGTTTTATGGTAGAAAATATGGACCTACAATTATTTTTCACATATATTCCTGTTTTATTGACACATATTTCGATGCAATGACAACCAATGTGGATAACGGGTATGGCACCGAGGGCACGTACCCTTCACGTGGAGGGTGAGGGGTACATCCCCCAGGCCAGGAAAAGGCGTCCCCCCGAAAAGGTGCCAGTGCTCCCGCTCCATTTTTTTTTCTGCCGAAGGCGCACCTATGAAATAAAAAGGCCGAGTTTTTTTTTAGGAAGGTCCGAGTACAGCCCACCCCCTCGAATTTTGCATCCAGAAGTTCTCCTCCATGTGGTTTCGCAGTGGCGCCGCTCCAAAGAAATGACGCACATCCAGAGAAGTGTCCCCATGACAATTCCTGGATCTACCCCTGATTACAACATTGCTCTCTCGCGGCTATGAACTCTGGCTAGTAAAATCATACAATTGTGCTCATTCACGTTTGGCTTCTCTTGAAAAATTAACAACTTCAGTTGATCCATTAACATGCGCCCTGGAGGGTCTCGGAAAATTACGCGCACTGGAGGGGGGGGGGGGCGGATTCCGCCCCTACGATCTCGGCTCCTGAGTCTATAGCAACGAAATTCGCATGGTGGATGGGTGCGATAGTGATCTTTATTGTGTGCAAATTTCATGACCTTAGCTCAATATCGTCAAGGTCAAATGAGGTCAAAATAACAATAATTTCTGTTTTTGCGTGGATTGGCTTTTCATTGTTATGGATCGCTGTGATTGTGTTTAAATGCTCCAAAATTGACCTTAATGATGTTTTGGACATTACTAATGATGCAATACCGATGCCAGATCCGCCATTTGACCTCAGGTCACCTATATAGGAGCACTTTAGCAGGTCATTACCTGCTCGAGTTACCGTAACCGGGTACCCGCCCGACTGCTCCCTTTGGCGGTTCGACACAATCGGCTTCGCAAAGAAAGGAGTGATATACATGAACAAAGTATGAAAACGCTTAGACACACAATGACAAATTAGATTTAGATTTCGTGATTTCTGGATGTGCAGGAAGTAACATATAAAGTGACATCAATCGCACGACAGTCATTTGCATTTTGACAACATTCAAGTTGACCAAGTTTGGTTCTATTAACCTGTCATGAACATGACCTGACTTGACCTCGGCGACCTAACATTACTTTTAAATTACATAGCATAGCAAAATGCATCAAACAAGTCGTTAGTGTTGTCAAGAACAGTTCCCTTTTGCCAATATACGGGAGCACATCAGCGCCGATTTTTGTGGTCTTCCTTTAACTAACTTGAACAGGTTTTGGCCGATTTTCATTTTTCTTACTTTAGGCAATGCGCCGGTCATTTACAAGTAGGTACGACAAAATGTGTATATCGGCTGGCATTGTATTGTGTATATCGGCTGGGACAAGATGGAGGTACGTAAGAAAAATCGGAGGGGTGGGCGGATTTCGACATTCCACCTCCAGGGCGTGGGTTAACCTGTCACAAACTTGACCTGACTTGACATCGGTGACCTGACATGACTTTGAAACAATGTAGCATGACAATGGACATCAAACAAGTCGCTAGTTTTTCCAAGAACACTTCCTTTTTGCCAATATATGGGAAGCGCATCAGCGCCGATATTTGTGGTCTGGGGCTGAAATTTATTTGTACTTTAGCGACCGAATAACTCGAAAAAGTTTCGGTCGATTTTCATTTTTCTTACTTTAAGCAACGCGCCGGTCATTTATAAGCAGGTACACAAACAATGACGTTTATCGGCCGGTACAATCTGGAGCTATCTACGAAAAACCGGAGGAGTGGGAGGATTTCTCCCCCCCCCTCCAAGGTGCGTGTTAAGAGGAAAGCAACAATTTGCAAAAAGTCCTATATTTGATATATCCGGAACAGTAATGTGGCAAAATAAATTAACAACCAGCGATGAGAGCACCGTCCGATCGGGTTATCACGGATTGCTTGGGGGAGCCCGTAGTCATGTAGGATACGAGCGCTTGCTATCAAAACGGCTGCAAACAAAAATATATTTGACCCTCCTATTGTACACTCAATAATTGTACTCACGCCGGACCTCCGACACCTAGGAAATTATTTCAATATCCCAACATTATGATACCGTACGGCAAGCCACGTCGAATGAAACCCACATAATGCAAATTGAAGCCATAGCCACGAAATACGAGGACTGAAAATTGTACGAACCTTCGATCTTGAGGCATGACTTGACATATCCCGGGTTGAAATTTTACTCGAGGGTTGCCCACGGACATTCTCTTGATGCCAAGCATGGGTAGCTTCGGAAGAAAACGAAGAATCGTGAGGCGATCGAAGAATTAATGTTTGTTTGTTCAAGCGCCATTAAGCCCAAATAAAATGTTTGTTTATTTGGGCTTAATGGGGCCTGAACTGCTATTTGTTATCTGGCGCCCAGAGGACCTCTCACTGCAGTCTGCACAGTCCTCTCCCCCCCCCCCAGCCACTGCTTCCCGACTGTCTAGCTGCATTATTTTATGTAATCCAGAAATCACAAACAGGGATATAGGATTGTGCTGATATTCTGACATTGATCAAGGGCTGGTCCAGCATCAAATTTTGTGGGGACATACATAGGGGTGGGGACAACATCACGTTTTTCTCGAATTTTGTACTCATCCTATATTCAAGACAGGCATTCAGCACTACAGGACGGACGCATGAGCTCGATGTCCCCGTGGGACCCGCCCTTGGCATTGGCTGTGCTGCTTTGTTTCAGGACTTAGAGTTACGGCCGGGGCACCTTGCAAGCAGTGTAGTTCAGTGTTATGTTATGTTAGGAGTTGGATAATGGAATTCTGCCGGATGCTATGGCACTGTGGAAAATCATCCCATCCTGAATCCGAACGCAGGACCTCACAATTGCGAAACGACACATACCGCTGAGGTGAGGGAAGATGGGGAGGGGGAGGGGTATCTGAACAATTTTTTTAAATCTCATGAACGCCTACCTTTGAACGTCTCCCACATCATGTTCAATGCATAAATAAAAAAGATGATGGCATTCATAAATACTGGACCTGTTATTTATCTACCAAAATATGAAGGTCTGATCACATAATTCTACCAATTCTTTGTGTACAGAGCAGGCAAAGATCACAGGCATCATTTTAGGCTTCAAAGAGCAGTTGGCTTAAGGAAACCACAAGGAAGTGATTTCCAATTTTGTTTTGCAATTACACCAGCATATTTTAGTTGCTACTAATAGCTTGTACCACAATAGCTACAGTGAGGTATTCCTGCACAAAATTTTCATGTTCTGAATGTGGCACACCACTACAAAATAATTATATATTTTAAAGCTGCTCTTTACAAGTGGCTAGGGTATTTTCATTGAAAGGAACTGTTTCAATATGGATAGCTTTTTCATTTTTATGTTCAGTAAACACAGTACAATTACCAGTTGAATCATGCAAAAGTAGCAGGAGAGCTATTCGTTGCATGATGCCTGGAGTGTTCAGAAACCCCCTCTTCCCCTACATTACCAGCTTGGTTAATGGTGGTCCGATTGTAAACTCTGAAACAAAGCGGCACAACCCTGTATTTCTCCAAGTGCTTGTGATTTCTTGGTTACATAAAAATGTACGACTAATCTTTTGTGATGTGCAGAAGACAATATTTGAACTGAAGTTAACATATGTTCAAGAGCACATTTGGATTTCGCTTGCAACGTTCATGTCACTGATCAATGTGATATCACAGTATTCGCTGCTGTGCCGGTGTAATTGTGTCACGTGTACGTGGTTATGAGTTGAAAGGAGGTTCACTCAAGCAACCGTTGTTAGGTAAAATCAAGGATGTTAACCCCTCCGGTCAGATCCTCACATCCCTCACATCGGAGGGGGGGGGGGGGTGAGAGGAACCCCCAACTAAGCGTTATGCAAACTCTAATATGCAAACTAAGCGTCGTACGAAAACAAAAGAGGTGTCATCGGAAAGCTCTCGACGAGTAGGGTCCACGATACCACCCCGAAAAAACATTCCCCAAATAGTGGCGTCACTAGGGTCACACATAGTTCATACCAAAGCATACCATTTCACGACTTATGTTTTGTCTCTGAGGAGTTCATTTTGTGTGATGTGTTGTGGGATATTTGCAAAAGCAAAGAATATTTGGAATCAGACAAGGACGGCGAAATCGACCAGGACCACAAATGTTTTCTCACCCAAATTGTATTGTTGTTTTTATTCCCAACCATATTTATTGTTATCCCATTCTGGTCCTACTGTTTGATTGACCCATGCCAGTGTTTGCCCCATTCCGACAGGCATGGGTTTGTCAGTCTCAGTCTGAGACCGAATAGACTTGATTAATCGGCGAGTCTGAATCTTCTCACAGAGGTATGCAAATCCGGGCTCGATTCCGAGCTCAGTCTAACTCGGGCCCGTGTCTGATTGTAGGTGCTTGTTCGTAAGCGATGTCGGTGCTGGTGGGCTGGGGTTGGCGCTTCAGGTGGGAGGTAAACATAGATCAGCCCAAAAGCCTGAGTCCGGACCCGATTCCAAAGCTTCAATGTCCGGACTGGATTCAGAGTCCAGTCTGCCCCACCAACGCTTACTCTGATCCGTGTTAGTTCCACCTGCGTGATGTACCCTGCGTTATTTTCACCCTACTTGACCTCTCTGTCTCGGCACTGTGCTCTACCGATTTCTGTGTCGACCCTGTGCTCTGACTGACATTTGTGAGTGAGCGTTGCGAGTAGACCATAAAACACTCGTGACAGATGTGAAAGATATGCGAAAGATATCATCAGCATTCTCACACTTTTCTCTTTGTTCCCACATTCCAGAAGATTACAAATATTTGCACATTGGTTGTTCGTATACGTATTTGTGCACTTTTGTGATTATTAAATTGCACCATTTCGCTCACCAGACCATGTTGCTAATGTACAATAATATAACGTTTTGAATGCATTTTCATGCTGTCTTCTGTCTCTCAGATAAGGCTGCATCAACCCTGACATGGATGATGGGTCACGGAAGCAAGGTGTTGGCGATGGAGGTGGTTCCGTGGGCGTTGGTGCAAGACGGCATGACGGTAACGATTGAGGGCATATACGTCCTTACTGCTGATGATGAGATTGAAGCCCTCCTGATATGAAGTGTCGGCATGCACGTCTTTGCTCAGAAATATGGGCTGACCCGGGAAGCAGCAATTTTCATTGGTTCTACAGCAATTTTCATGCTCTACAAACAGAGGAGAAAGAGTGCTGCGAGTCTCGGAGGTCGAAGGACCTTGTCGCACGACTGTTGGCCTCTATGACGAAGGAGTAAGCTGATGGAGGTCTGACAGTGAGCACGGACGATGGTTAACTTCATGCGTTGCTCGTAACGAGTGCAGTCCAGAGTCGTGAAAAATGCGCTCGTCGCAATCGCTAAGTCTAATTGCCAGGCAGTTTGTGCCAAA
Source organism: Imbricaverruca yamaguchii (assembly GCA_034440575.1). NCBI lineage: Eukaryota > Metazoa > Arthropoda > Thecostraca > Neoverrucidae > Imbricaverruca > Imbricaverruca yamaguchii. The sequence goes on from JAOTOL010001446.1 coordinate 112,944, forward strand.
CGATTGGCATGCCTGCGTCAAGTGCCCATTTGCGTTGCCTGATCCTTGCACCTGATTTTACATGATCTATGCCATGACTATGCCCCGTCTGCGTGAAACCTCATTGACCGATTCTTGTGTTAGTTAGATTGGTTGGATGGATACATACAACTTCTTAATCAGATACATAAGGTGACCGGTGATCACGTTACCAATCAAACGTTCTCTTTAACTGCAAGAGGATGTTTTATTGGCTGAGTGATCAGTTCCTCATGCACCTGATCAAGAAGTGCTAAGTATTCTGTTGGCCTAACTGATGATTCATGATTGTCAACGCAATCACAAACGTTCGCGGAACTGCTTCCCATTCACTTCTTAATATATTTTCGGCACTAGCTTATATCTTCAATTCGTGCTGGTATATAACGACAGCTAAATGTGTCATAGTTCATAACAAAGCAGTTGGTAAATGGAATCACTAAGCATCTACATCAGATCACAACTGGCCAAATGGGACGTTTATGGCTGTGAGTGACTGGAGACCTGAATGTTCTGTGATCATTTAATACACACTCAATTTGCTACTACGTGACTTTTCATGGTGACCGTGGTTAAATATTTTGTAGATGTTTCCATATTCCTTTCAATGTGAAGAAGACGTGCTTTTATACCACCCGCAAACCCCGGTGTGATAACTATGCAGCAAACTGGTGTAGGCGATATTGCGGTAAAATATGTGTTTTGAGGTAGTCTACAAATACGGCATGGACACTGCAGTGTAATGCTAGAGTTTTTAGCTGGTAAAAAGCCTTATTTCATCCCGTTCAATGCCGCGTACATGGCGATTTTCGAAACACCTTCATAACTCGACAGTGTTTAAAGCTGATCCGATCCGGGTCATCTCAGTGTTAAAGGGGTATTTCCAGGCATATAGACGTATTTTGCCCGTATCTTACTAGCGTAAGGGCAGTGTAACCATACCCAGAGATCCGTTTTCCAGTGTTCTAGGGTTGGACAAATGGAGCATGAAGTTTTGTAGTGCTTTAAGGGTGTAATTTTTTTCTCTCAGTGCAGGTAACCTCCTTTCCCTCTCGGTTGAGCACTATGAATCCTCTCCCCTTGGGATGTAGATGGCTACAACCTACATTCTTAACGTACAGCATTTAAGGCGGACCTCGAGGCGGTTCTCTGCCCGGCGCTGACTGTTCTCCATTTCAGCTTGCTCGACCCAGTCGATCGGGTTCGAATCGGACTTTAGTCGGCGCCGGCAGAACGTCGGGACTTCCAGGTACGGGGATTGTGGGGGATCCAGTCGGTAAAGCCAAGAACTTCGGAAGTCCTTTCCCTTAGGCCGAGTGATGTGGATCAAAGGCCAACAAAAAAGCCGTGAACGGATAGGATGAGCAGCGATTGGGAACATGCGTTCATCTCTAATTGTGCGCTGTGCACTTAATCCTGAGTAGCAAGGGAATTTAGGGCTGATTGAAGTCCTGATCATGGTTAGGACAACAGCTTGGTCGCAGATTTCGAACACGCAGAACATCATCTCGCCATGAAGACCATAGCCTCCTTATCTAACGATTGTTACGTCATGCATGTGTTGTTTGGCAGAGTTCAAGATTATTGTTATGCCATAAAAACGTCAAAACCAACTGAAATATTCCAAATTCAGTCTTGAATATCACAAACACGAAGTAAATTATCATGTCAAAATTTATGTTGAATTAACTAAAGACATTCTTCCCAATTCCATGATTCCAAGATATCAATCAGAACATTGTTTTCGTTCGAAATTTAACTGATGCCAATCATGCAATTCTTCCAATAAATATGCCTCACATCATATCATTGTGGGTTATCTGTGATGTAGGGTAAATATCCAATATTCATTTTTTTTCGAAGGATGGAAATTTCCCAGATTCCAAAATATGACTGCTCTTGGAACCTGAACCGCCTGCACAGCAATCTAAAAAGACATAGCATGCATTTCAAAGGGTAATTCAGAAGCACTTAGGAACATGCCTGGGTAAATTTGTACCTGAAGATAATTTTTGGACTTCATGGAATTCTTTTTTCTAATGCAATGTGGTTGACAAATGGTCACTCATGTATTCTTCAATTGCATACATTTCAGTTGGCAAGCAAAATAACACCAGAGATGGGAGATGAAATGCGTATGGCACACCAAATAATGTTTTTTTTTTAATGTGGCATAATCTAACCTAATCTAGTATGTGATTCAATGTGAGAATATGCTAAGAACATTTTCAAGTTTTCCTTTCAAAAAGTGTACTTATAAACCTATTCTGACCTTTTTGTTTTTCCTGTTTCCTTGTCATATTTATTACATCAACATTTGGTGTTTAAGGTATGCATTTCAAACATCGATTTAGAGGAAATCTGTGAGCATGCCTACTCTGGGAGGATAGTATCCTTCCTATTTGTAGCATGTGAAACACCGTTTGACTTCCAAGTGAGTTGCTAACCTTATGCCAAATAGGAAATCAACACTGTGAATATGGCACCATTCAACCTTCAAACTATAAAATGGAGAATATTTTTCTTTTTGCAGAAGACAATCCTCTAGATGGCAAAGATTCAGGACTAGTTATTTTTGTTTCATACTCATGGTGTTGCAAGGCAATTTTGGAAGCTTTATTGTCATGCTATGGTTTTAGTCACCTCCGCTTATTCTGGAATCTTTAACAGTTTGTCTACATTCGCTTTCAGCAGCTGAAGTGTGTTGTGACACAAATCGGTATGTTCTGTAGGCACACTGATTTGGCATTTTTAGTTGACATATTGCAGTTGTAGCATGCCCAGTGTGTCAAGACAATTTTGAACCTTGGCTGTCATGCTGCACCTTTGCACCATTGTCAAGCTTGCTAATGCATTGCTTTCATGTGCGTCTATGTAATATTTCTTGTCACCAATAAATCAAGAACTGATGAAAATGAATGTTTGCACTCCTAAGAGTTATTAGGTAGTGATCTGCATCTTCAGTGGTAGTACTATGCGCTAACATGTAAGCATAAAGAGGTAAATGCACGAGACAGGGCCGCATGTGACAGGTAGCAAAACTGACCTTTGAAATCAAAAAAGGGTATCCGATTGGTACATTTTTGCACTTCTGGCTGCGATTAAAATTGCACCTTTACGCCCAAAGCACTATCTTCTAAATTATATTTGGGCGCATTCTCAAAAAGCTCGGCTAGGCTACCATGGGGGAGCGATGCTCAGCGGGTCGAGCCCGGCTGAGCGGCGTCGGTTCTATGGCTCCATACACTTACGGCGCCTGTTACGTGGCTTGTACACTGCTGAGGGTCGGCTGGTAACCGTCGTGGGAGGATCACGTTTTCCGACGACAGATGTGACTGGCGGCCGTGCTAGGGCATTGACGGCACATTAGCTGGATAACAAAACACCCTCGCCTTACTGGGTGGGTTGTCGTTGCAAATCTTCCAGCTCTGGAAAATACAAGCGCAATCACCAAGGTAACAATTCGACAGTGGTTATTGTGCAACATCATGAGGTTATTGGAAGTCATCGGTGTGATTCATATATGCAAGGAAAGATTGCTATGAAGTTGGAAAAGTGGTTTTCGGGGCTTAATGTCAGCGATCCTTCAATTCGAAGCCAAAGGTTTGCATTCAAAATTTGATAATTTTAATTTCAATAGGTGGAGAACATTGCACAACTTGTTTAAGTTATCCATCATATAAGATGTTATGGTCCAAGAGACCCAGCTTCCAGATGCCCTTCTAGTCAACTGAGTTTTGGTTCACTGAACTGTTTTGAGCACTATGTAAAAGAAAGTAGCTTGCAATAAATATTCATAATTTTATGTAGTTGCTCAAAATACTTATCAGGCACTTTCATCAAAATGAAGGTTCAATCCAATCGTTCAAAGAATATTGAGGAAAACTTATCCATCACATTGGCTTAGACACACATCATGTGTATTGCAGTAAGGTAATACAATGGCATTTAGATCACATTTCTCAGAAAGCCTTGGCTAAATAGTAATATTGGATGGAACTAAGTATCACACAGGTGGCGACATAACGGTCAAAATGATACTGAAACCAATGTTTAGGATGGGTGACTATTATTCGATAGACTTTACATTTATAATACTTATTTGTTTATTTAACGACGCTTTCCACCGCTAAGGTTATTTTTGCGTCTGTATCCGTAACGCCGTGCTCGTGAGGGGAGAAGCTCATTGGTCGGTAGCGCGACTCAATCCCCCGACACGGCTCACGGTTTACTTTCACGGCTCACGGACACGGAGACGAGCGCTCCACCAGCTGAGCTGTCCCATCCCCCGCACAAAGTTCACAGCAGGAGGACGTCCGTCTTGTTTGAAACGTATGTTTAGGATACAGGTTATTTAAAACCAAGATTGCATGGCGTGATTTTAAAACACTGCAAAAAGACAACCCAGGCAAAATGCACAGCAACCCAGACAGATGGCCTGAGTTCTGCATGAAGTTGCGCTGTGCAATTAAGAGATTTCCACATACTCGCTTAATTTGTAATCCGAGTGCTTGTTGAAGTTTCCACACACACTAGATTTCATCACCCAAGCTGGAAGTGCTGACAGAACCAAGCCAATGCAAATGTGGTACAGTATGGACTACAGATGCAATTTTAATCACTAAACTCTAAGCTTAGTAATTGTTATATACATTATATAAGGGGTGAATATCCGTACATCTGTTGCATTGCATGAACTTCTGAATTAGCTGCCCTGTTGTAAGATCATGTCCAAGTGTGCATGGACTTAATGAAGAACTATGCTGTGCTATGAACAACGTTTACTTAGCTATGGATTGCATTGAGTAGGATTCACTATTTAAATTTGTGCATGCTGCTTTTCAGAAATTTGAACGTCTAAAAAATGTGGGAGGGAGGGGGAGTGAACTACCATTGCTGGTGTCCCACATTGAAATGTGGGTGGCCCATGACTGCCCCCTGTTCTTACGCCTATGGCTCCAGCACGGGCCCCGAGCAGGCCGGAGACGAGTCGGTCGACAGGGACAGAAGCCTGTGAGACTGAGGAGGATATTTGTGATAAAGGAGCTAGCCGGCAATGACCCGGGAGGCCATCAGTGATCCGAGGATATTCATTTGCATTTGAATTTCACACAAGAACAGGGGCTCGTGTGTGCAGAGGTGAAAAAACCGGCTACTCGGCCACGAGCGTGGGTGCCAGATATTTGAAAAATATCTCCGGCTGTGGTGACAATTTACGGTGCCGTATTATCATTGCGTATGGATTGTATTCATAATCAGGCCGTTTTGACTCTCACCATTGGCGTCGGCCCATGTAAAGCACTAAGGCGGTGCCTCACTTGAGTAGAGCTGGGAAGTATTTTTGTATGTTATTTTCATAAAATGATGCTTTCATCCACTGGAGAATAGCAAACATGAAAAACTGGAAACAAATATGCATTGGTGACTTATATTTATGGTGAAAATTGAAGCTCATTTACAATTACACCATTACATCTTAGCTTCCAAATAGCCCCATCACCGGCCGGCAGAGGCTAGCCTCTCACACATATCGTCATATAGTGAGTTTACGTTTCATAACAAGCGCAGGGTAGGCCAGGCAATATTGTTTGGCAATCAGTGACGTCACATGGGCTGGACAATTGCTCAGTCCCGTAGGCGCTCCAGCGAAACTTTCGTGTTTTCCACACGATATTTCCGATCTTAAGTACCATCGAAATGGGACAAAGGCGGGTTCATTTGAAAGCTTGAGGAATCTTGTCCAAGAATATGATCCGTATTTTCCCTAACACAAGGACTTTTTCGCTTGGACCCATGCTGACGGCATTCATGTCAAGCGCCGCAAGAATCGCGTGGTGACACGGGTAGTAGCAGTATGATGAGACAGGCCAACTGAAGAACACGGCCGGGTAGGAGGGGTAGGAGCAAGCAAGAGATAACGTTGCAACATAATTCCTCCCCACTCGGTGCAGGGGCGTAAACAAGGGTGGGGGTATTGGGGGCATGTGTCCCCATGGGAAGGTGTTATCCATCCGGCCAGCAAAAGACGCCAACATTATATTTAGGCTACCAGCGGAGGCACCTACACTGGTTGGAACAGCACGTCCTTATCACCCATGTGCAGAAACGGAACATGCAGCTGGTTTTCAGGATTGTTTTCTTTTTTTCATTCATATACGTCTAGACCTTATACGTATTCATGTACGTCTAGAAAAAGGAGCGTTCTTTTTGTATATGTTTTTAGGGCAAGTGCCCCCTCAATGGGAAATCTTCTTTTTGCTCTGTCCACTAATAATCTAAACTTTTAACATTGGGTACTATGGAGGATGTGGGGTGTGGGGTACTCCATCGATGTGGGGCTTACCATTAACTTCATGTATTTGCACTGAAATAATCAATAATAGGGATAACAACAATAATAATATATAATACATATATACATACATACATATATACATATAATACATATACATATATAATATACATAATATATATGTGTGTATGCCAGCCATTTAGGAATATGAATGGTAATATATAAGAACCTCAATGATATTTTATCAATGAAAACTTCCCGGCAAATTCTGAAGCATTTGAACACGAAGGAGAGGTATGAAATCCTCGGACTTCGGAACGATGGTCAGTGGATTTGGCAGGTTTGACACCTTACAGCGCAAAATTATGTTGTTCATAGTCATTTTAGCATAACATAATAATGGGACTTATAAAAAATACTGGTCGAAATCCGTCGATTTGTTCTGCCTCACTTGGGTGCCACGGACCGCCCTTGACTCTCAACATACCCAGTCAATTTGTATTTTCAAACCATCCAGACATAAAGACATAAAGACATAAAAGATTAGTGCAACTATGAGCCACAAGGGCCCTTCTTGGTTGCACTCTGTACACTGAACCAGTTGCACACCAAAACTGTTAATCAGCCCTCCCTGTAATACTGAAAAGCAAGCCCTATATTCTTATAATGATTGTCTATGCTGTTTTTAAAGATGTTCAATGTGCTGCTACTGACGATGTTTTCTGGCAGCTGGTTCCAGTGTTCCACTACCCTGTTGGTGAAGAAAGTTTGCCTTAACCTTGTTCTGCTGTGGTTAACTTTAATTTTGAATTTATGACCTCTAATTGCATCATTTCGGTTAAATTCAAACATTTCCCCAAGGTATCCCCTCTCCAGACCATTGACAAATTTAAAGACCTCGATGAGATCTCCTCTCAGCCTTCTATATCTAAGTGAAAACATATTCAATTTCTTCAATCTTTCCTCATATGCCAGGTTGCTTATGCCATTAACCATTTTTGTAGCCCTCTTTTGTACTCTCTCCAAAAGCCAACAATCTTTTTCATAGCTAGGAGACCAAGCTTGGATGCAGTATTCCAAATGTGGCCTGACGTATGCAGAGTAAAGCTTCCTGATCACTTCCTCACTTCTGTATGATACATTCCTATTTATTGCCCCGAGCATTCTCAGTGCCTTCTTCCTGGCTTCCTTGGTCTGTTCTGATGCCCCCAGTTTTGTGTTTAGAATAACACCTAAATCCTTCTCCTGTTGAGTCACTGATAGCACTTGGCCACCCATCAAGTATGGAGCCTTCATATGCTGCTTACCTACATGCATGATTTTGCACTTATCAAAGTTAAATTTCATTTGCCATTCTTCGGACCACTTCACAAGTTCGTCTAAGTCTTCTTGCAGCGATATATGCTCATTTTGACCTGTTATAGCCCTAAAGACTTTCAAATCATCCGCAAATTCCAAAGCCATACTGCTTAGGCCACTTTCAATGTTATTTACAAATATAATGAACAGTAATGGCCCTAGTACTGACCCCTGGGGGACTCCACTAAGAACATTTTGCCATGATGACTTTGTACCATTTAGCATCACTCTTTGCTGTCTATCTGAAAGCCACAACTCTATCCATTTTAAGATGCTACCTGCAATACCATGGGACTGAAGCTGTATCATTAACCGTTTATGGGGTACCTTGTCAAAGGCCTTACTAAAGTCAAGATATGCTACATCAACCTGATTTCCCTGATCAAATTGTTCTGTGGCGAAGTTCAAAAAGTCCAAGAGGTTTGTGAGACACGATCGTCCTTTTCTAAACCCATGTTGAGTATTTTGAATCAATCTGCTACCTTCCAGATAACTAACTATTCTATCCTTGATAATTGATTCGAGTACCTTGCATACTAGGGATGTGAGACTTATTGGCCTATAGTTCTCAACTTTCCCTCTTTCTCCTTTCTTGAAAATAGGAACTACATTTGCCCTTTTCCAATCGGTTGGAATTTCATTATGTGAAACTGATCTACAAAATATTATACTAAGTGGAAATGCCAGTTCCTTTTCAGTTTCCCGCAACACCCTAGCATAAATTTCATCAGGTCCTGCTGCCTTATTTTGCTTTATTTTCCTGATATGATTGTAAACAACATCACTATCAATGAAATCAACATCATTTGTCAGATCCCATGTCACTGAACTATGGTGTATGGTCGGCAGATTGGTCATATCTTCCAATGTAAACACTGATTTGAACTGCTTGCTCAGCTCCTCAACCATCTCACTATCCTCACCCAATGTAGTCCCGTTTACTTCCAGTGGACCAATTGTGCTAGAAACTTTACTCAGCTTGTAGAAACTAAAGAACTTTTTACTGTCCCCATTACTGTTTCTAGCTAAATCCAGTTCTTTTGCTCGCTTTGCTGCTCTGGTTTTTTGCTTCACAGTGTCTCTAGCTTTTCGATACGCCTTTAGGTTAACGACATTTGAGGCTTCTTTAAAAACTCTAAATGCAGTTTTCTTAGCCTTAATTGCTTTAATCACGTCTGGTGTAAGCCATGCTGGCTTTCCTACCCTTCTTTTGCGTCTTTGCTTTTGGGGGACATGTCTAATCTGAGTTTCCTTCAAGTAAGATTTGAACTTTTCCCACATTTCACAGGCATTTAAATTGGAGAATTCTTCTTCCCATCTGATGGCACTTAAAGCCGCTCTCATGCCGTTAAAGTCTGCTCTGTTGAAATTTGGAACCTTTACCAAATTATCCTTGATAATTTCCCCTACATGTGCCTTGAATCTAACTATGTTATGGTCACTTTTTCCCAGAGTTTCGCCTACAGTCAAGTCTTGAACCAAGTCACTTAAATCCGAGAATACAAGGTCCAAGAATGAACCATGCCTGGTAGGTTCCGATACAAACTGGTGTAAGAACAGGTCCTCTTCAAGGCATTTCCTAAACATTTTGCATGATGGGGTGCCAACACCAGCATTTTCATAACCTTTTAGATTAAAGTCACCGAGAATAAGGCACTTCCTCTTAAAGTTTCTACTGATTTCCTCACAAATCACCTTGTCAAGCTCCAGTTGCTGAGAATGTGGCAGGGTTCCTGATCGGTAGAAAGCTCCTATCCTAAGAGTATTGCTGTTGTCTTTTCCCACAATGACATCAAGCCAAATGGACTCCACAGACACATATTTGTCCCCACCTGCTACTTTTTGAGAACTGAATAAGCTATTTATATAGAGCATTACACCACCCCCTTTCATTGCTGGACCCCTATTGCACGAAAATATATTGTATCCCTGGATCTCATAGTCCTGTAAGTTATCTCCAAAATACCCTTCACTGACCCATGCCTCCGTAATGCAAACAAAATCCGGTTCCTCCTCAGCAACATAACACTTGAACTCATCAAATTTGGAACGGATACTCTGAGCATTAAACATCATACACTTAACGAATGCTCCATAACCACCTTTAGCTTTTTCATATTGAGGAGTTCTTTTATCACTAGATGAACTATAACTCTGTCCCCTTGAGTTGCTGCTGTCCCTATTTGCAGACTTTGAGGTTCTATTGCCTTGGCTGACACTATTGGAATATTTCTGAGTTGGCAATGCAATGTGATCCCTCCCCACCCCATTTCCTAGTTTCCCTGAAGGACATGCTCGTATACTTTGCCTAACACATGGACCCCCTTCTCAGAAAAGTGCAGGCCATCCCTCTGATAGAGGTCCCACGATGCATAAAACCTGCTCCACTCGTCTACAAATGTAAAACCTAGCTCATGGCAGAGCTTTCCTACCCTGGCGTTAGCTGCCAGTGCCCTAGAGCTCCACTCAGGGGAGGCTCTAGCCCTAGGCAAAATTCCTGTTATAATGACTCTATTGGTACCCTTGAGGGTGGCCAGAAGGGCCCTGTACTCCCGCAGAAGCTCCTCACTCCTAGTCTGACCTATGTTATTTACCCCTACATGCACTATGACTGTATTAAACTGGTGATCACTGGTGACCTGTGCCACCGCAGGTACCAGGTCCTTCACCTTGGCACCAGGCCTGGTGATGCACCTCCTGTCCCTCCTACCTTTACAAAATACCCGCTCTAAATGACGCACACGAGAGTCTCCTATGACCAGCACTGACTCCTTACTACTGCTATCCTGGGGGCAGTCATCCAATGCCTGGAACATATTTGTTGTTACTATACCTGCCCGCTGGGCCGGTTGGCTAGACTTCCTCCTGCTCCTACCACCTGCCACCTGCAACTCACTAACCTTTTCCTTAGGTTCGCGTCTCCAAATCCTCCACCCCCTGACCTCATGCCACTTCCCCTCCTGTGACCTACCAGAACTACCCCTCCTCTGTTCACTATTAAAACTCCCCTCCTGAGAGATCCCAGCCACCTCCACAGTAGGGGAAGCCTCAGCTACCTGGTGGCCTGCGACCACCTGGGCATATGATGTCCCTGCTACGGAGTGACCCCTTGTTGCTTTATCTTGCCTACCCTGTGCAACAAGGACAGCCTTGAGATTGGAAACCTCTGCCTTAAGGGTCCTAATTTCTTCCTCTAGTGCCTGCATCCTGGTCGAAACCATCCTAAACGCTGCAGCTTATGCCTAGATTTAGATTCAAATTAACTCGCTAAACAACCGACAAAAAAGCTAACTATCATTCACTATAAATCGCTACCTCCTATACTGTCAGTTTATTATCTGAGTGCCTGAAGAAAAGGAGAAACTATTAAACAATTGTTTGTTTTTTTTGTTTGTTTTTTTTTGTTTTGTTTTTTAAATTAAATAAATACACAAGATGTCTAATCTAATTTTCTTCAACACAAGTATGACTTATGGCTAGACATAAAAATGAACAGTCACACAGCACTTATGAATACCCCCAACTTACTGCTAATTAAATTATCTTAAACTTCAACACCAAACACACTATGCACACCAAAAAACAAATAAAGTATGTTAGGATAGTATCAATGTTGTCAAATGTACTTGTGAAATATACACACTTGTAATGTCTCCTACTACAGAAATCGAAGCGTCGAGAACACGCCGAAAGCAAAGATGGCGCACATCACTTATGAATACCCCCAACTTACTACTAATTAAACTATCTTAAACTTCAACACCAAACACCCTATGCACACCAAAAAATAAATAAAGTATGTTAGGATAGTATGAATGTTGTCTAATGTACTTATGAATCTCCTACTACAGAAATCGAAGCGTCGAGAACACGCCGAAAGCAAAGATGGCGCACACGGCGGCGTCGCTAGGCTAATATAGTACGGTTTGCGTGCTACGAAAATGCTTATAAGATAAAAACTAATGAAATATAATCACAGAAGTAATTGCTAAACACCTATACACAGCTTAGACTAAAGTACTGCCCAGTTCTGCAACGACTTATCTGGAAACCTGGAGCTCCAGCGGCGAACCTCCTTCCACCTTGAGACCTGGCGGTTCAGGCATACGTACTCATCTTGTTTCAATGCATGTATCAGAAGCGTACAGAAACAATTTAGTAGCTATGACCGAGGGGACACGGGGCTGAAAAAAAACTCTACCATTCGTGGTAAAGTCCATAGGGTTTAACATTGCCGTGGTAAGCCTACGAACTATCCCGTCCCCGTCCAGAGATTGAGCCCGACGCAACAGTTCCGTTTTCCAGCGCAGTTTGTGGCGTGTGGCACGGCTCACATAACACGTAACGAGATATGGCTGACATCACGTGAAAGCTCCAAATGTTGGCTATCCGTCGGGAACAATTTCGTTGCAGTCGGACCAACATGTTCCGCGTGCGCGTCACCTTGGTCCTGAGGGAACGGATTGTCAGGTGAATGACCGATCGCCCATACGAATAGCATGTAAAACTGAGATTTTGCGTTCGGAAAACCACCAATTTTAGCGCTTCCCATCGACCCGATTCAGATCACAATATCTCGACAACCAATGGACCGATTGACACCAAACCAAAACCTCAGTATTGCCACAGCAATTGTCAACATAGTTGTGGCAACCGTTTTCGAGTCACGTGCCACGCGCATGCGAGGGGAAGGTGTGGAAAGCGGAAGCGACGTTTTTGAGCGTTTTTCACGGTTTGGTCTGGTTCTCGGAAATGGCTAAACTTAGCGACTTACCGTCACCTTCACATCATGGCCCCATGTACCGACTACAATTTTCCAATTGACGATCAGTGGCTGCAGAATGTGCGAGCGCAGTTATAGCGACACGGGCTGCACATGTTTCAGTCCGTGAAAAAGGCTCCGCTTTCCACTGTCTCCACACCACTGTCGAATGACAATTCGCGGAGAAAGTTGTACGTACGGATAGCCCCACTCTTTGTGATGATCATAGGTCCTTCGGATTTTATCCATAACAAATACTTTTGTTGCAATCGTCGATGCCCGCAACCGTTACCAGGCGTCACTTTCGGCAATCTCAAGCGGCAGACAGGGCGGGATGGTATCCTGTCACCGTCCAGAGACTGAATCCGACGCAACAGATCCATTTTCCGGCGCAGTTTGTTTTCAAAGTTGGTTTCAGTGTGCACGTATCTACCTAATAAGTACCAAAGCGCTGTAGAAGCTGAACTTGTGTATGTTTGCGTAGCTGGTGTTTCGTCTCTGAGAGTTAGGACAAGTACTGGAAACATGGTTTTGTCTTTGATGTTGCCGCCCAGAATACTTTTTATCTCCAGGAAATCTTCCACTCTATTTTTTTCAAAAGAGGAATTGAGTCTGACAATGACTGCTATATCCTTGATGTTTGGTCATGATTATGGGAACATGGAAACACGGAGCATGACCGTGAAAAGCGCGAAAATAGTTTTTTGATGACAGAAACAAATCACATCATTCTCCAACTTGGAATGCTACACAATTTTCCTCTCATAATCCAGGATTCAGACGAAAAGGAAAGTCCTCAAATTCCTCTGCTCTATACCAACCTGTAATGCCACATAATTTTCCTCTCCAATTCCAGAATTCCAAGACATAAACCCAACCCTGGTCATACCTAACTGAAGTGACATTTTTCTTAGTTTCTCAGTTTGACACTTTTCTCGTGTCTCAGTCTAACATATTATTTTAGTCATTTTGCCACACTGCATATTTCTGTAATCCTTATCATGAAAAGTTTCGGTTCTTCCAATATGAGCCTTTATTTTAATGATTTCATCTGGTCACTTGCATGGGCTTTATCTATTTGTGTCAGGGCCCATGTTTTGTCATAAGCAGAACTTGTTGCATTGACCAAAAGGATTAAAAAATAAATTACTTGAAACTAATGCATAATATGACCTACGACACTCTGCCCTTGATATTGGTGCTATGTTGATTTCCTTATTGTACATTGTACAAGGGTTGCAATTTGTATTGGTGAAATTCATTTTCAATGAGTCATTGGATTTGGAGAATAGCATGTTGTAATACCATGTTTATTAGCACGATTAGGATGATGTGACCACCGATTCCCCTCAGATATAATTATTTTTAGTTGGAAAGCAAAATTACGTACTACTATTGTTTAATACCTAAAATAGCCTGACCTGGTTTACCCTAACTCCTATTAAATTGTTTCTTCAATATAGGCACAATTTGTGTGTTAAATAATAAAACGCTAAGAAACCCAATCTGGCCTTATCTTTTTTCAAAGAAAATTCTTATTTTTGTGACATAAATTGAGCATATTTTCACAGTAAAATGTAGCCTAACCTGTGATTTTGTTTTGTCATGCAAAATGTGTGCACAAAATATTGTGAGAACATCAAACCACAATATTACGCACAATAGATGGATATTGATGGATACGCACCTTAGAAACAAGATTAGCTGATAGGGTGTGTTGCAATTTGACATATTAAGAAATAATTGAAGATCGTATATAATTGAAGAAATTAGAGATCATAGATAGACTAAAGCGTTCTTCTTTGTTCCATTTCAGCGGCATGGTCGATATTTCGCGCTCACACACATGTATACAGGTCTCAATGTGAGCTATCAACATGCGACAGCCTGGTGGTGTTCGATATTCTGTAGGTGACAGGCTGGACACTTTTTTCACCTCTGCGTGTGTGGCCAAATTCCCACTACGAGAAAGGGACACAAGGAGGTTTTGAGTTGGATGTTTCCCAGTGAACGCCACAAGATAAACGCTAAATTTCCTTGTTTCAGGGAAAGATTTCCCGGTACCCCTCCCACACATTTCATGATTTAGGGGGATGCCCAAGTACGATGCCCCTGTTCCGCTGCCAATGGCAGGTTGTACTACCTGGCCACCTCAAAGCTCCTCAACATCGGGAGTTCTAAGTGTGTCCAGCGCATCAGAGCACAGGCAGGGGCACGGTGCGGGATTGCAGGCATTTGCGCCTTTTTATCTGCAAGACTCGGGAAGCGAATGAGGCTCGATTGTTAACCCGTCTATCCGTCTACACCCCAAAAGTCTTTGGCAAAAATAGTCATGATATTAGTTCACATATACACCACTAACAATCGAACAGAGCATCGTTTCTCTTTACCAGGGCAGCATCACCCCGAGTGATGGTCGCTGCTGCCCTCTGCTAGCCGACGTCAATAGTAAGCTTCCCAAAATTCCGGCCAGATGGCAGCATATGACAGATCTCGAGTGACTCATTTGTCGATGGAACTGGACCGTATCGACAGAAAAGCATACAAAGCGTCAGCGGAAGCGCGCACACTTGTGAATTGCCAACTCAGGAAGCGACGCTCCACGAAACCCCATCCATTAGTGTCACTTTGTGGAATGGATTGGGATGGGGGCGAGGGGGGTTGATGTTTTTGATGACATTTTCTTTCTGAGAGGAGAGCCAAGACTGTAACGCACAGCAATTACATCACGTTTTTCTTTCTGAGTTCGGTAAGCGAAAAACACCGATTGGGTTGAATATCTAGCAGTTTTTGTTCGTTGTTACGACAAGAAGGTAGGTGTACCATACTATTTTCGAAAGTTAGTTAATGGAACAGAATTTATGGTAAGTTAGTGGGGTGGGATGAACAGTCACGGGACACACAATGAGAGTGAACAAAATATGCCGCCAACCCGAATCTGTCCAGTGCGTCGCCACGAAATTCTTCCAGGGGGGGGGGACGAGGTCGAAAGGGGGCCTCCTCCTCCCCGAAAAGGGGTCTCCATTGTGTTAGGGCCTCCTATTGTTTTCAGCCCCTTAGTATGGTTCGGGAATGGGAAACTGAGGGCTGGAGGGCCTCCTTTTCGTCCTGGAGGGCCTCCTTTTCGTCCTAGAGGAATCCTTTTCGTCCTGGGGGCCTCATTTTCATCATGGGGACCTCCTTTTCGTCCTGGTGGCCTTTTCGTCCTGGCGCATCTGTATCAATATTTGGCACTCGCTTGATTTCTGGGGTCTCCTCCTGGAGGCCCCTAATTTGTATAATCTCTTTTTCGTCTTGGGGTCTCCTTTTCATCCTGGAGGGCCTCTTTTCGTCCTGGAGGGCCTCCTTTTCGTCCTGGAGGGCCTCCTTTCCATCCTGGGGGCCTCCTTTTCGTCCTGGGGGCCTCATTTTCGTCCTGACGTACCTTCTTTTTGTCCTGGGGGCCTCTTTTTCGTCCTGAGGGTTTCATTTTCGTCCTGGGTGGCCTCCTTTTAGTCCTGGAGGGCCTCCTTTTCGTCATGGGGGCCTTCTTTTCGTCTTGAGGCACCTTCTTTTCGTCCTGGGGGCCTCTTTTTCGTCCTGAGGGCCTCCTTTTCGTCCTGGGGGCTTCGTTTTCGTCCTGGGGGCCTCCTTTTCGTCCTGGGGGGCCTCCTCAAATTTCAGGGGGGGGGGGGGCAGTCTCACGGCAGGGGGGGCAATTGCCCCCTCTGCCCCCCCCGGTGGCGACGCCCCTGGTCCAGTGTGAAATGCAAATTACCAACTATGTTGTGCCAAACATCTTGCGTATGAAGTGTACTATCCAATGCACATCTTCAATGTCTATGGTCAATGGAGCACTTGCCGTTGGTTCGTGACACCAAGATACAAACTTCTCGCCGGAGTCGGACCCAGACCCAACTATCCTCTTGTCAGTCATCGAGGTCGGGGTGAGCACGACTGATGCGTTGGTTAAGCTTAACGTTACTAAACATGTACTCCGGCATCCCACACCTGAAGTTGTTTCGTTCAACTTTTCTTTACCACCGTGAGCCTTCTTCATCTTTTGCCCGTCATCTTCGTCAATGCCAGCCTCACGACCAGCCACTGCTCCCTGTTATATTTTAACTGCTTCGAACTTCCCCTGATTCGTCTGTTATCTACAGAACCCTGAGTGCCGCTGTCTCTCCAATTTTTGCTGAACGCGCTGGAACATCTGCAGCCGCTCCAACTCCGCTCAGCCGTGTCAGACCAGACGGCCTCCCAGGTAGCAGTCTGCGTAGCACCGTGCAGCAGTCTGTGTAGCAGCCGTGTCAGACCAGATGGCCTCCCAGGTAGCAGTCTGAGTAGCACCGTGCAGCAGCTGGGTAGCAACTCTGCAGCACGATGGCTGCATCTTTGTACTCAGCACTATCATGCCATTTATTACTTGCAGACGACAGATAACTGGACAGATTCGGAAATTCAGAAATAAAAATAGCAAAACTTATCGAAAACATTAATTGTATTACATAGGTTATAATGGTCAAGTTGCATGCAAGTTACCTGATAAAGGCATTCGCACAGCATGTGTATGGGCTCTGGATCTTCTCTAGTTCAACACGATGATTCAATTCAAAGATAGGGAAAACGATGCGATGTGTCATTAATCGATTAATTTATTAACTGAAAGGGGGGATCGATTTATATCCTTTTGTGGGGGCCATGGCCCCACCAATGTTGATCTTGGCCCCCATGTTGATTTGGGCTCCCCAATAATCCATGCTGCTTTTATGCTCATAAGAAAGCTAAAGGAAAAATCAGAAAAACACCATGCGGCATATAAAACTTAGTTGATGTATGTTTACCAGCATATTTTGTACTGCAAAGAAACAGATTAGGTGTAGATAGTGGACTGACTCTCCGCCCTTTGCCGCAAAATATAAAATTGTGCAAAAACAACAACAC
Organism: Imbricaverruca yamaguchii; assembly: GCA_034440575.1. Lineage (NCBI taxonomy): Eukaryota > Metazoa > Arthropoda > Thecostraca > Neoverrucidae > Imbricaverruca > Imbricaverruca yamaguchii. Next base: position 130,298 of record JAOTOL010001446.1, read on the forward strand.
AAGAACTGGATTTCCCTCCACTCTGAAAGTACAACTTGCATCATAAAATGCTGAGATTCGCAGGTGCTGATGGATTTTAAACCAGATTGCCTTGACAAAAAATGCTAAGCCACTAAACGACAATTGCATTGTCATACTGATGTGTGTACACACCATGAATCAGACTTGTGCTCAACTTAATATGAATTGAGAATCAACGTATGAATCAATAGTTTTTGGATGAGTCATAAGTTGAATCAATTCTTTTCCCCAAAATATATATTGAGTTGTGAGTTGAATGACATCTTACTATAAAAATTGGTTGAATCATGAGTCAATCATTTAAATCACAATGAGTCAAGTAAGCAGAAATGCAAGCTATAAGAAATTTCATAAAGCATGTCTTTGTGAATAGCACGCCATGACACAAAGTAGGGAGCAAAACACAGCATAATTATACATGCTTAGCATTACTATTGTCAAATTGTCAGTTGCCAATGAGTAAAGAGTCCGGGGTACTGAAGTTATTTACCAAAAACGAATGACAGTAACTACAAATAAGTACCCATTAATGTTAAGCTTGGTATTCATAATCAATATCATGCATGAGTCATTTCTAGTGCCAGGAACACAACACACAGAGATGGGTTGTCGTCATGAAAAAAGAATATGGAACCGAAACGACCCTGCACTGCAGTAGGCACCTCCATTGAATAGCACTGCGTTAGTTTGAGTTTGTTAGTTACCGCACGCGTGTCTGATGTCTGATATCATATCAGACGCGCATGTGACAAATAATTAACAAAAGGTGCCTTTACCAGAGGCTAGATCGAAGTTTTCCTTTAAGCCCACATGACGTCAGCCGAAGGTTTAAAAAAATTATATAAATTTGGTCGCGGATAACTTTTCTCAAATCATACGCGACGGTCACTTTTATGTTCCCTTTTTCTACACGCAAATATATTTGTCTTCCGCCAACCACGTTAGTTATAAACTTGTCCCATTCTTTCCAGCGAACATTTAAAATGGGATGGCAAAGTGCGACCAGATCACGACCTTTGTTATCCCATTTTAACATTTGGTCAAGTACTCGTATTCTACGGACAAACAAAAATGTGCATGAGCTGATCAGATGACATTCCCGTTTGAACTGTTCAATCATGGTGCCTACATTTGTACATCTATCGGTCAGGCGGGTTCTGCCCGCATAACATCACAGTTCACGGACAGGGCCGCCGCAACGAGACCACGTCTCAACTTCAGTTATCGAGGCTATGATTACACTGAATGCTACAAAACAAATGCAAATACTCGTACAAATGTCACAACAAGAGCATAACACCGCCAGATCGATCAGAATGAGCAGCAAAATGATATACATATATTAGAAAAAGTTCAAGCATTTTATTTTCTCAAAATTTTCAAAATTTAAAAAACCTAGCCTAACCTGAGATGCTCTTGAGGAAAAATTATTGGGAAATTGGTAGTTCAAGGTTTTTTTTTCGGGGAGTGAATTTTTGTTCAGTACGCCATGTTCATGACGGCGACTAAGATGATGGTACCACTTATTATCGGTACAAATGCATTTTTATTGGAAAAAAGAGAAATTTTCCAACCCAAGAAATCTAAACTAACCTAACCCCTAACCCATTTGTTTGCTTTATCCAGGAAAATTTGTGCACAAACTTTTCTTGGTTATTTGGGCTTATAGCCGCATTGGCTGCGTTGACCATATAGCGCCCATAAAGCTCCAAAATCCCACAACACATGTTCCGCCCCCTCCCCAAAACGTATCCTAGCCACTGAAACTCGCGCTTGGGATCGCGACAAGTGACCACGGGGCTCCTAAATATCGCGTTCGGGACCAAAAATACCGTCTGTAGTCCAAAAATTTAGTGGCGGCAATCCAAAGCGCATTGAGTTTCGCAAAAAGCGACAGGGCCTTCAAATATGCTCTGCAGCTCGAAATAATCCCACCTGGAGCGCTAAATAAAAGCATAAGCATAGGAGACGGTCCATTGCAATGCGCTGTGTACAACACGGCCCTGACCCGTCACATTGTACGGTGTGCTCCGCGGCTCCGGTCTGTTAAAATGGACGGTGTAGTCCACGGCCCCGATCCGCCACAGTGGAAGGTTTGCTTCGCGACCCTGATCCACCACAATTGATGATGTACTCCGCAATCGTGATCCGCCGCAGTACATGCTATGCTTCGCGGCCCTAGTCCGTCATAGTAGTTGTGCCACACGGCCCCGGTCCACCACAGTGGATGGTGTACTCCGCGACCCTGGTTTGCCACAGTTGATGATGCACTCCGCGGCCCTGGTCCGACACAGTGCACGGTGTACTCCGCGGCTCCGGTCCGTTAAGGCGGACCATGTGGTCTGCGGCACTGGTCCGCCAGAGTGGACGGTGAACTTCGCGGCTCTGGTCCGCAATAGCAGAAGGTGTGCCCCACAGCCCCGGTCCGCCATAGCAGGTGTGTTCCACAGCCCCGGTTCGCCACAGTGGACGGTGTGTTCTGCAACCTTGGTCCGCCACAGTGGACGTCGGGGTCGAAAATACGGCCTTTTCCTGAATTGTTGCCATTCATAGCATTATCCTCTTCGCAAAATTATCCTCCATGTTGTTTCCTCCATTAGTTTTCAATTTGGATGTCTGATGGTGTTGTTCGACAATGTACCCTGTGCCCTGTGGTAAAGTGCTCAAGATTGACGTGAAACTTGAAAGTGAGATTATAATGCCAATGTTTGAAGGAAAACATACTCTCCGTATTCCATCACTCAGAAATTGTCCTCTTATCATCCAGGGTTGGAAAGTATAAATCCAACCCTGGTAGACGGTACGTACTCCACGACCCTGGTCAGTCATGGTGAACGGTGTGGGATTAGTCTCAGCTTTGAATCATATTTCCGAGCAGTTTTATGTGCATTGGTTGTCACTTTTTTCGTATTCTTCCGTTCACCTATCATTAATAGGTACCAATGTATACCACCCATGTAATACCACCCATGTATCAATATTTCCCACCTCGTCAGACCCATTGAATCTGCTTGAGACACAGCTGCTCTTGTTGGGCATTTCAATCAATGGATATTAATGACATCAGAAAAGCAAATTCTGCTAGCAGCGAGACTGACTACTTCCACTAGGGTAATGATTGCAGGTACTGACAGCAACGCGACGATAAATCATTTTGGGCGCGCATCCTTGTGGCCTTATTCGTGTCCCCCGCACCTATATGAAGACCCCTTACACCTGCCATGTGTTCATATTGTCCGACATTTTGCACCTCTTTGCATTTTCTCTTTATATGCTTTATATTCGCCTTATCTAATAAGGCCCAGTCACACGAAATCGGGGCATCTCGGATTATTCTTTGTTCACATAATGTCCTGATGTACTACTTCGGTGGCTTTAAAACCGAATTAATATTTGAATTCACAAGGAAGTATTCGCCATAAATCGACAGAGCGGGCGCAACGTCGCCAAGGCAGCTGACGCGCACAAAAACATCAACCCCACATAATAGATGGCAGTGTAAAATATGCATAATACTTGACCTGACCTAATACCATTGACCCTGCCACATATTTGAAAGCAGAATGTCCACATCATTATTTTATCAAGTACTGCACGAAAAGCCTTCCCCGTACTGCCATAAGAAAAGATACTTTGACCTGACCTCTGTTTAATAACTTTGACCTTGGTTAAAATTTGGGAAAGCACAGTTATTTGATTTGATAAAAGAACAGTATGATCTGGATTTGGTATTGCTATGCTGCAACTACTGCGAATGGTGGCATTTTGGAGATTTGAAAATATGTTTCCTCCTTGATCCGTCCCAAGTCAATTTCAAAGCAATTGGAAATGAAATTGGTGAGAGGCCAAGAAGGCAAATATGGTGGGTGGAACCACCACCAATGGTATAGAAAACTCCGCACTTAACCTTTTGGAGGAAAAGGATTACAAGTACTAACGGGGTTGGAGTAAAAATGCTCCTGTTGCGACACACCTGGCGCGTGGACCATTCCAATTCCAACGATTTGAACACTGTTTTGATTTGTGACACTATTCCTACTTTCTGAAGTTTTGTACTTTTTATTTCCGACTCCAGAGCAAAAAATAATCATTCGAGCCCACATATCTATTTCAAAGCCGTCAGATGACACTTATGGGAATCTCCTAGGTTGAGCTTTTCGGATTCATTGGCCGTGACCGGAAAGGCATGTACCCAGTGTTTCCTACTCTTGCTTTTGGCTACGCCGTTGGGTACGCCGTTAAACTGTTGTAAAAGAAATCGTAGGACGATTGCGTTGATTGATCCGTGTGCATTTTAGTTTGCTTGGTGTCGTGTGTGGTGACTGACTAGACTCGGCAATCACGATGACTACATTAGTGCACATGCTGATCAGAATACATCGTTTTCGATTCCTATGATTTTGTGGAATCTGTGCCCCTTTCCCTACACTGAATTCGCCACACCAAAACTTTGGCTTCATCCCTCCCTAATGTTAGGCACCAAGGAAATAACTTCATCCATCGTCATCACAGTTCAGGCCTGCTGTGCTCCAATGCTCCATCAATGCCGATGTGTTTTAGCCTGCGAATCGACGCAGAAATATTTTATTTAAGCCGTTGTGTGTGTGTTGGTGTGTGGAGTAAGAGGAGAGTGACGATAACGTTGACGATGACGATGACGAGGACGTTCGAGATGACGATGGCCCCGAGTCCATTGTATGACACTATAGTAGCATGCTATGACTCACAGTTTGTATTGACATGCACTGTGCACTGCTCTCTTGGCTATGTAACTTCACCTGCTACCGGACGATTTTTCCTGTTGGTGAGGACGCTGAAGAAGCATAAACATACACATCGTGAAATAAAAATGAGAATTATTAAGGTCTGAAGATATAGTGGGCGAAATCCGATGAGTTTTTTTTGTGGGGGGGGGAGGGACAATCTAGTACACTTGGCCCCCCCCAATGTTTTTCACAAATCGACACCCCTGTTAACTGATGACATTGTCTACATGATCTTGAATAATGCAAAGTTGTGCTAACATGGACACATTATCACGTATTGTCCCATATTGGAAAATGTGGGAAATGCTACCTGAACTTTCCTCCAAATATCAACCGTGTTACTCACCGTGATTCATGAGAGCGTAGCTGTTTTACATGTGATGTCTCAGTTGCGTATCCAGGGAGGAGGCAGGACAGTGCACCTCCTGTTTTTTAGTCAGCTGGCCGACGCCCCAGGTGGCAGTCGGCCGTGAAGAGATTCGGTCCTTTTTTGGAGGAGGGGGGGGGGGGAGGCCGCTTCGGCGCTTTCTGATTACAAGATGCAAGCTGATACAAGCTGCAGTAAACTGCTGTAAGCCTACGGCCTACAAATATTTATACATTACCTACGTATTGCCGCTTACAGTTTACAAGGATACCCATTCTGGGAAACAGCACCACCACTTCCAACTGTAAGTAATATATTTAAAGCCTCATTCCCTAGCAATAACTTTCCCTCGTTTCCTGTTCCACTTACAAACGCACCGCATGTGGGCTCGCCGATCAGACAGATATTTATAACATCTGGGCATTTCCACACTTGGCCAGTGGGGCGATGTGGTAGCTGATGGGGCCCTGGTGGGCATGGTACACATTTACTCTTGTTTATATCTCTTCGCAGTCACATGTGTGACCCATGGGCTGAAGCTACCGGTGGGGGTAGGGGTTGGTTCAGGCTACCTCTCGATTTGTTTGATTGCTGCTGGATCCGCCATGGAAAAAATCAACGTTGCACCGAAAATTGATCTAAATACAGTGCAATCAAAGCAGCACATTCAAGGGTGTGAACATTCTAAGATCGATGTCTTCCTCATTCTGGGCAATACTATTTGCTTGTGAGGCGGCAATTCTTGCTGTTGGACCCCCTGGAGTCACGAGAAGTCTGGACTCATGAGATATGCTTTCTCGTATTCCGTTAGTCACAATTGAGTTGCATCGTAGTTATTGTACGATGCCATGTCATTATATGTCACTGTATTGCAGCGCATTACTATCGTCGGCCAGGTGTCTCGCGCAACCTTTGCTGGGACGGGGATGACTTCTCCAGGATCGCATGCTTGCTTTCGCTTGCTCGCTTGCTTCGCATGCTTTCAGAAAACGTAAGCATGTGATGGTATGGGTTTTGATGGACATGAACAACTCACTTACATTTTGTTCCAGAATAGATAGTGTTGGAATAGACTCATGTAGTCTTCCGGGGCCCACTAAAAAATCCCTTGACACAAATCTACCCTGGAATATTATCATAATCAACTACTTGCATTCCTTTGGGTTGTACATACTGGGGAATTCTGTCTACTTAGTTTATATCACGGAATAATAAAATACATCATGTTTATTTGAATACATCATCATGTATTCAAATGTGACCAACGTGAATATATCTATTCCACCTGATTCCGTCATAAAAACGATATTCAGCCATTGTAATATATTTAGTAGGATTAAGATAATATATTGTCATCATTCATAATAAGGAATACACATTTTGTGTGTAATGCTGAATATGCTTCACATTGATTCACCTATTCCAGCTAAGTAAAAATGTATCCTATATGCCGGCCATGCTCTTGATCATTGGTTCATGCAGTTTACAGCAGCTCGTGTGAACACCCGTGCAGCCAAGGCCAGCACATCTCTCAAGCAGACTACCCACGCCATGGAAACCAGGCTTCTGTTCTGCTAGTCTTACAGAGTCCCAAGAAGAAACCTCATCACCGGTTACAGGGAGCGAAAATGCCTGCCAGCCATGCCGGTCATGCTTCTGGCCATGTTCTACGAAGATGCCGTGAGAATTTACCAGCTGTTCCTACAATGGCAGGTATACCCAGTCGATCCCAGAATGGCAGATACGTCCAACCATTCCCAGAATGGCAGATATACCCAGCCGTTCCCAAAATTGCAGATGTACCCAACCGTTTCCAGAATTGTTGACGTACCTTTTCGATGTCGTGTTTCGTTATTGGTCACACTTTGTACTGTCTTGCATGTTATATGCATCTTCACGCTTCAACAGGTTGGAGGTTTTTACTATTTGATATTTAATTATTGGTTTTGTTGTCAAATACCAAGCAATTGTTCTAGGTGCAATCAGGGGTGGATTTGTGCTTTATAACCCTAGATGTGAAAAGGAAGATTTTGGTAAATCGAATACCGAAAGGATGCTTTTCTTCTAACCTGGGGAAGAAGGGAGAGTAATGTTTTAGGCGTGCCGGATCATAATCCGTCGGCACCGCTAGGTAGCCATTTTATGTCTATTTGGAAAGCAAATGGGCCCATGTACGTCCGACGCCATTCAAGGATGGATGGCTATTTACGTGCTTCTTATGAGTGTATCACGGACAAGCATTCCGTGCTGAAGTGAGTGTTGTTGGTGTGGTGCTTGCAGTGCTCCTGCTAGTTTTGCAGCGTATGGATATTCAAATATCAATTGAAGAAGTTCCGAGTGCTTGTCACCCAGAAGCGATGGAAGCGGCAGGGTGACGCCCCCTCTCTGGCAGAAGACCTTAGGTGGATGTCTTTGGGCGCTAAAGCTGTGTAGAAGGATGTGGTCTGTGCTTAATGTGGCGTTGTAGGTATTGCAGTTAGCTAATGCATTTTGTTCATTCTGTAGTTGAGACTGTTAGTTTAGTGCAACCAGTTCGAAGTCTGGTTGCACTAAGAGGATAACTTCATTTTGTCGGTGATGTTCCATATGCTTACCGTTGGTTTGATGTTGTGGGCGTGGTTAGATTTGTGTTCGGGAGAGTTGTGTTGTGTTCATGTGTTCTGCTGATGCTGACGAATGTGGCCTTGCGGGAATGCCTTGCAATCGTCTACTGAATATTCCATACTGAAGTAAGCGCTCAATGCTAAGGCTTGCTTCGCAAGCCGGGCTGCTTCTTCGTTACCTCGGATGTCGACGTGGCACGGGATCCAAAGGAAGGAAAAGTTCTTGTTTATGTTATGCTATGTCGGACCGAATGTGGACGGTCGTGAGTATTTCTAATTTACTGATGGACTGATGTGGAGTTCGAGCAACTTAATTAGAATACGGAAGCTAGAAACGTAATCGTGTCTAGCCCTACGCTTCATGATAGTGGAGATGGCGGCCAGAATGACCAGTACTTCAGCAGAGTAGGTGGATAAACTATCCAGTAGACGTTTGAATAGTTTAAGGCCTGATCCAGTGATGCCGATGCCTACCATGACCTCGTGTTTCGACCCATCCGTCAATACGAGTGTTTTGTGATTGTTGTCATCGGCAAACTTGTGCAGTTGTTTCGGATGATCTCTAACTTTTTGTTCTGACTTGTTTATTTGTTTATTTGTTTATCGTCCACAATCTCCAACAGCATATTGTGCCCTTTACAGGAGAAGTCAGTAGCTAAAAAGGTGCACAGAACAGGTGAATAGTTTTCAGTTCAAACAGGCAAACGGCTGTCAGAACTCGTCGATGTCCGATGGCTCCGCGTCTCAGATGTGAGCGTATGACGCAACACAGTATCTCACCACCTGTGTCTTAAATGCATTCAGCGGGTTTGTGAAGATGTCCGCACTCGGTGTCATCGCTAAAAATGCGTTCGCTACTCTCAATAATCTGTTAAACAAGCCACACCTCATGGTTTCTACACGTGCATACGGTACATAGAATAAAACAGGTTGCCCATTTATCCTGACTGGGACACTTAATCCAAAGTTTTGCAATAACACTGATGAGTCCGTCCTGCCACATAAAATATTTCGTAAGAACATGATGTCGGATTTTACGCGACGAGTGGACACAGATGTCATGTTATAAAAGCGAAGAAGGTCCTGATATTGTAGAGATTCCGGTCGAGGTGTGGCACTACAGTGCTGGGCAAGTCACATTAAAAATGTATGTTCTACCCTATCAATCCTGGTGAGATGTGTTGAGGCAGCGCCTGCCCAGATGACAGAGCAATACTCAAGGCGAGACCTAATGTTCGCGTTATATGCCGCCAACAGATCAATTTTCGAGAATTTGCTACCAGGAACCCCTGCTTGCATTGGTCTAATAAAAAGTCCGAGAGCTCGGTTCGCAGATGACACAGTTTTTGCCACATGTTGTGCGAAAGTCAATTTGCTGTCCAGGTAGACACCCAGGTCTCGCATCACAGTCTCACGCTGCAGCGTTGCATTGTGCACCTTATATTCGAAGCGCACAGGAGTACGGCGAAGAGTCATTGTGAATGATTTACATTTTAGAGGGTTCAACGATAGCATCCAGTCTGCGGACCACTTACAAAGGGAATCAATATCCCTCTGCAAGCGTGTCGCGTCGTCCACAGACGCTACCCTCCTAAAAAATTTGACGTCATCAGCAAACATAAGACATTCCGAGTCAATACTGGATGGCAGGTCTTTCACAAACAGGGCAAATAACAGAGGAGCCAGCAAGCTCCCTTCCCGTACACCGGAAGTGACGTCAGCCCAGTCAGAGACCGCCCCGTTAACTATCACCCGCTGCCGGCGACCAGTCAGATATGAGCGAATCAGAGAGAGCATTTTGTCTGAAACATGATATGCATTTTCGAGCTTGTATATTAACAGCTTATGGTTGACACTTTAGAAAGCCGAAGAGTAGTCCGTATAGATTGCATCTGTCTGGCAACCAGCAGCGATGGAATCCCAGGCGTGTCTCAAGAAAACTGCCAGGTTTGAAGCGCATGACCTTTTTGGAATAAAACCGTGCTGGGTGTTAGTCAGTGCTGGCAAAATGTGATCACTCAAAACATTGTAGATGTTTTTTCTTCTCTAAAATCTTGCCACACAGGCAAATAAGTGAAATGGCTCGGTAGTTCGTCGGATTTTTCCGGTTGACTTTCTTATATATTGGTGTGATATTTGCCTTTTTCCACTGGTTGGGAAGTGTGGTGCTTTCTGAAATGGTGGCAAATATGCTGCTGTTGTATTCTAGGATGGGCTGTATGATGGATTTTTAGAGTCGTATTAGTGTTTTCCTGTCTCCGTCCCATTCGTACCTGCAAGAATTTCGGCCGATGTGAGGTCGATTTCTTTTCTGGGATCCAGTACTAGATCCGGTACTGGACCTTTAATTCATGAGGGTCCAGAATGGCTTAGTGGACGGTTGAGCTACAGTCGTTGGCATTGTGCTCTTAAGATCTAAGATAGTCGTGACAATTTGAATAACATATGGTGGAAGCTTGAGCCCAAATCGGCTTTGGGTAGGCATGAAGCAGCGCTGTGCCGGATCATTTTTAGTTTATTTTATTTCAATGTGGTAGTGACACAGCTGTTGTGTCCTCCTGAAGTGGAGTGGAGGCGGTATTTGAGTCCACTAGAATACTGGCTATGGGTGTAGCGCTGAGGACTCCTGTGGCTGCTCTGATGCAGTTACTTTTGACAATTTGTAACTCTTTGTTCTGACTTTATGAAATGGTGGAAATGATGATACTGTCGTATTTTATGATGGGTCGTATGATTGATTTGGAGAGCAGTAGTAGTGTTGTCCTGTCTTCGCCTCAGTATGTGACAGAGTTACGTGGGACATTCTGCATCGCTGGCGCACCGGAGATCCTCTGGTCGACGGTGGCCCACAATTCACCGACCGATTGTTCAAGGAGTTTCTGTCACCTTGGGCTGTGCAGCAACGAGTCTTCACCACACTATCCGCAGTCAAATGGACGAGCGGAGGCTGCCGTAAAGCACACGTCAACGTTGACCAGGCGGTGGTGGGACGAGCGCTCCTCAGCCCTGTATCCGAACGCGTGGGTGCGCGGTGTGCTGCAGCACGGTAATTCCCCTGGACCGGATGGCCGATCTCCAGCACAACTGTTGCTTGGAACCCTGCACTGGGCGTAATGCCGGCACACAGAGGATGCTGAACCGCGTGCTGGCAGCACACCGCCGGCGATGCCGAACCTGCTGCCGCTACTCATCGGGACCGGGTGGAGGCCCACTACAACCAGCGCATGCGATCTGACGAGGGTGGCGGTGACGCTGACAATGACGATGACGTCGACGATGACAATGACGTTGACGATGACGTTGACGATGACGATGACGATGACGATGGACCCGAATACACTGTATGACACTGTAGTTGCATGCTACGACTCACAGTTTTAATGGCGACATACACGGTGCACTGCTCTTTTGCTTGTGACTTCACCTGTCACTGGACAATTTTTCCCGTTGACGAGGATGTTGAATAAACATAAACATACAGATCGTCAAATAAAAATAAAAATTATTGAGGTCGGAAAATATATTGGGCGAAATTCGATTAAAAAAATTGTGTGTGGGGGGGGGGGGGTTCCAGTACACTTCGGCCCCCAAATGCTTTTCAAAAATCGACATCCCTAATCACCACCCATGTCCAGGAGTGGTTCTATTTCCTTCGCTGCTGAGAAAGTCCTCGTTGACACCAACTCTTTGTGGCAACTTGCATTCACTTGTCGCAAATCCATTCATCCACCCATCCATCCACACAAATCCATACCGCGGACCTTGGAAGCAGTAATCAGCTGACGGAGCAAAACAAGCTCAGCTGACGGCGACGGCAGTGACTCGGTAGCGAGCATGCGTGTTGGCGTCAGCTGACAGTGGCGGCGGCCGGCCGGCAGTGCGCATGCGCCACGGTCAGCTGACGACTCCACGGCGGAGGTCCGGGCGGCGGGGGTGCGCGTCATCACCAGCAGGCTCTCCATCCGCCGGCGGACATCTGGCGGACCTTGCAGCGGGCCGCCTGACGTGGCCATGCCGGCCGTCTGACGAAGCCTCAGCGCAGAACCTGCGGCCGTCGGCGGCGCGCTGCACAGCTTCACCAGCCGCCGACACCCCCGCACTCCATTCAGACCGGCCGAGGCGGGCCACGGACGAGCATCGATCGTCTTTGTTGACGGCCGAGAGCGCCGTGGCTGGCCAGTGTCGCGCCGCGCGCCAGCCAGAAGCCATGTCGCGACACCTGGCGCCGCACCTGGCGCCGCTGCTGGCGCCGCTGCTGGCGCCGCTGCTGCTGGTCGCGCTGGCCGACACTGCCGACGCCTCCTCAGGCGACAGGGCGCACGTCTTTCAGTCGTGTCTCGCCAAGTGCATCAAGGTGAACTGCACACAGTCAGAAGGTGAGTAACATGGCTCCACAGAAGCCACGTTATGTTGGCAGTGAATAACACTGCACCACAGAGACCACGTTATATTGGCAGTGAGTAACACGGCACCACAGAAGCCACGTTATGTTCGCAGTGAGTAATACGGCACCACAGAAGCTACGTTATGTTGGCAGTGAGTAATACGGCCCCACAGAAGCCACGTTATGTTGGCAGTGAGTAATACGGCCCCACAGAAGCCACGTTATGTTGGCAGTGAGTAACACGGCACCACAGAAGCCACGTTATGTTGGCAGTGAGTAACACGGCACCACAGAAGCCACGCTATGTTGGCAGTGAGTAACACGGCACCACAGAAGCCACGTTATGTTGGCAGTGAGTAATACGGCCCCACAGAAGCCACGTTATGTTGGCAGTGAGTAACACGGCACCACAGAAGCCACGCTATGTTGGCAGTGAGTAACACGGCACCACAGAAGCCACGCTATGTTGGCAGTGAGTAACACGGCACCACAGAAGCCACGTTATGTTGGCAGTGAGTAATACGGCACCACAGAAGCCACGTTATGTTGGCAGTGAGTAACACGGCACCACAGAAGCCACATTATGTTGGCAGTGAGTAATACGGCCCCACAGAAGCCACGTTATGTTGGCAGTGAGTAACACGGCACCACAGAAGTCACACTATATTGGCAGTGAGTAAAACGGCACCACAGAAGCCACGTTATGTTGGCAGTGAGTAACACGGCACCACAGAAGCCACGCTATGTTGGCAGTGAGTAATACGGCCCCACAGAAGCCACGTTATGTTGGCAGTGAGTAACACGGCACCACAGAAGCCACGTTATGTTGGCAGTGAGCAACACGGCACCACAGAAGCCACGTTATGTTGGCAGTGAGTAACACGGCACCACAGAAGCCACGTTATGTTGGCAGTGAGTAACACGGCACCACAGAAGCCACGCTATGTTGGCAGTGAGTAATACGGCCCCACAGAAGCCACGTTATGTTGGCAGTGAGTAACACGGCACCACAGAAGCCACGTTATGTTGGCAGTGAGTAATACGGCACCACAGAAGCCACGCTATGTTGGCAGTGAGTAACACGGCGCCACAGAAGCCACGTTATGTTGGCAGTGAGCAACACGGCACCACAGAAGCCACGTTATGTTGGCAGCGAATAACATGGCACCACAGAAGCCACGTTATGTTGGCGGCGAATAACATGGCACCACAGACAAGCTGGCCGACAGGAAAACAGAAGGCTTTTGACACATGGCAAAGGAAGTCTCATTAAAGTACCCATATCAGCCAAGGATTAATTGCATTCTGGATAATTCCGGGTTGACTATTATAATAGATTGTTCAATCCAAATGGATGGCCCTTCAGCCCAGCTCTTCTTAATTCCGTCATTGTTGTCAAGCAGCTTGACACTGTGTGAAGCATCTGGGAAATATGTGAACGTTTGTTGGTCGTCTACGGATATCGATATGGACGAGTTGAGTTCGGGAGCGAGTTCAGTTCAGCCCAGCTCAGTTCGTGTGTTCACAGAGACCCACAATGTGACGAGTTTGTTTTTTTAACGTCATTCAGAATAGTGGAGAATGGTCATTAAGCATGCAGTACATTGCTAGTCACTTACATTTAGAGCAAATATTATGGTAAACCGTGATATATCTGAGATTTCCATGTGTATGTGGTGACCATAGCTGGACAGACATCAGGCGTCGTTTAATCTGTCGGCGATATGCCACCCGGTTGGGAGTGATGGTCCGCCTGTTATATTCGGCCACCTGGTTGGGAGTGATGGTCCGCCCGTTATATTCGGCCACCTGGTTGGGAGTGATGGTCCACCCGTTATATTCGGCCACCCGGTTGCAGTACGGCAGCCTCCTACCGGCTTCGGTCCAGACCTGAGGCTGCGTGGTGCGTTGGGCGCCACGGGTCATGTGGGCATGCCGTTGGGCGCCACGGGCCATGTGGGCATGCCGTTGGGCGCCACGGGTCGTGTGGGCATGCCGTTGGGCGCCACGGGTCATGTGGGCATGCCGTTGGGCGCCTTGGGTCGTGTGGGCATGCCGTTGGGCGCCACGGGCCATGTGGGCATGCCGTTGTTCTGCTGGTGGGCCGATTACCATAACAATTTGGCCCGATAGGTTAGATTGTATCACACAGTATGCACATATGAAACGGTGGCAGCTGAGCAGCTGGTCCGAACGCGACCAACCTAGTCCTGCTGCGGTACTTGGAATCATATCGCGCTTCTTCCTGCACACGACTTGAGCGTCTAAATTAATAGTATCCTTAGAACACGGTGCATAGAATCCTGTCGGGTTCCCACACAGGATGCGGGACAGGGCGAGTTATCCACTGATACACCCCTAGGTAAAGGGTAGTGAAGAGGGTAAACCATCCGTTTGCCTCCATCCTGTCCCCGACCAATGGCAATGTGAGGACAGGGAAAATCGTCCAATGATGCACCTGCCCATAGGGTGAGCCGTCTACTGATAGACGGTCTGATAGGGGGGAGGCAGAGCGAACCGTCCACTGACGCACCTCCCATCACAGTGCGGGGGGAGTTAGAGTGAGCCGTTCACTGACGCACCTCCCAACACGGTGCGAGGAGGGGGGGGGTGTTAGAGTGAACTGTCCACTGAAGCACCTCCAGACGAGCCGGGGGATAAAATGAGCCCGTCCACTGATATACTTTCCGATAGGTTATGTGTGTGTAGGGGTGGGGGTGGGGGGATGAGCCGTCCATTGCTACACCTTCCGACAGGTTGTGTGTGTGTGGGGGGGGGAGCCGTCCATTGATACACCTTCCGACAGGTTGTGTGTGTGGGGGGGGGGGAGCCGTCCACTGATACACCTTCCGACAGGTTGTGTGGGGGGATGAGCCGTTCACTGATACACCTTCCGACAGGTTGTGTATGTGTGGGGAGGGGGTGAGCTCCTCTGATGCACCTTCCGACAGGTTGTGGATATGGGGGATGAGCTGTCCCCTAATATACCTTCCGACATGTGGATGTGGGGTGGGGAACCGTGAACTGATACACTCCGACAGGTTGTGTGTGTGTGGGGGGGGGGGTGAGCCGTCCACCAATACACCTTCCGACGGGATATGTATGTGCGTGTGGGGAGGGGGTGAGCTCCTCTGATACACCTTCTGACAGGTTGTGTGTGGGTGGGGGGATGAGCCGTCCCCTAATATACCTTCCGACATGTTGTGAATGTGGGGGGGGCGTCAATTGATACACTTTCCGACATGTTGTGTGTGTGTGGGGGGGGGGTGAGCCGTCAACCGATACACCTTCCGCCGGGTTGTGGATGTGGAGGGGGGGGGGTGAGCCGTCCATTAATACACCTTCCGACAGGAGGCAGGGTGAACCGTTCAGGGATACACCCTTTGGCATAACGGGGAAGGGGGAACCGTTCAGTGACACAGCCTCTGACAGGGGGGCAGGGTGAGCCGGACATACGCACACTTTGTCATGTGGGGGGTGGCGCGGTGCCCTGGCGGCTCACCCTGTCCTCATCCTGTCAGGGCTGTACCTGTTGACGGCTCGCCCTGTCCTCATCCTGTCAGGGCTGTACCTGTGGACGGCTCACCCTGTCCTCATCCTGTCAGGGCTGTACCTGTGGACGGCTCCCCTGTCCTCATCCTGGCATGGCTGTACCTGTGGACGGCTCACCCTGTCCTCATCCTGTCAGGGCTGTACCTGTTGACGGCTCGCCCTGTCCTCATCCTGTCAGGGCTGTACCTGTGGACGGCTCACCCTGTCCTCATCCTGTCAGGGCTGTACCTGTTGACGGCTCGCCCTGTCCTCATCCTGTCAGGGCTGTACCTGTGGACGGCTCACCCTGTCCTCATCCTGTCAGGGCTGTACCTGTTGACGGCTCGCCCTGTCCTCATCCTGTCAGGGCTGTACCTGTGGACGGCTCGCCCTGTCCTCATCCTGGCATGGCTGTACCTGTGGACGGCTCGCCCTGTCCTCATCCTGTCAGGGACGGCTCGCCCTGTCCTCATCGCTGCGCCACGAATCCATATCATTAGGTAGAACATACCGTTCAGTAGGTGAAGCTCTCGTTGAATGATTGGCTGCGGAACTGTCAGTATATGTACACGACTGGGCGCCCAGTATGGTGAAGTGTACGTGTGGATGATTTGTGTCATGTGCGCGTGATAACTGTCCCCTGTTCCATTCTGCTGCAGGTCTGGCGAGGGGGCTGGTCTGGACATGCCCCGATGACTGTAAATACGGCTGCATGTGGAAAACGGTGGACGCCTTCGTAGAAAATGGAATAGACATTCCGCAGTTCTATGGCAAGGTAAGAACAGTTGTTAGTACTGATCAGCCACATCATTTGCTATGTCATCACCTGCTATCACTACACTCGGCAGTGTCTTCGAAATGTGTATCTCGGATTTTCAGAAGTCAGGTCAGCAACCTGAGGTCACTGACAATTTTCGCCTATTGGTATCAAATGTTCCTAGTTTTTGACTTATATATGCTCTTCTAACATCATGTTTACCTTTGTATGCATGCCGAAGCACCAGGAGAAGCTTATTATGAAATTTGTTTGACCTCCGTCAAGTAGTCGGAAGTCGTGGTTGGGGAAAGTGCGCATTGTGCGTTATGGCTATGAAGACACTGCTATTTTATGGTGTATTTCGAGTTTCCATGATCATCGTCTAAATAGCATTAATGTTTCATTGTGCGACCTAAACTACCCTAATATGCCGACATAAAATGTGTAAAAAAAAGTATTCTGCGTTCAAAAACGAACACTTTGTTGTTAAAAATTATCCAAGCATAAGAATACAAATGTTTTGCGGACTCTATTCGTCGAGGCCTTCGCAGTAGTGCAAGGCCAGTTTTCGTGTGACGCCTAATTTAGAAGTTGGACAGGAAGTCATTTATAGCCCTCCCCGAGACGGGATATGGGGATCAGACCGCAGAGACGGCGTGGGTTAATAACACGCTGTATATAGGCACGCAGGTATGTCTCCAACGGCGCGGAAACGGGTGTATGTGGACAGGACGGGTAGCGCCCTCTCCCCGCAAGCTTGGTCTAATCTAGCATTGTCTCTATGGGTGTTTCATGGAAAGAACCGACTTCATAATAGCTCCCGCGCCCTTCCCTAGAACTTTGAGACAATTTCGATGCCACTGTAAGTTTTATTTCTTTAAAATAGATACGTGCGTCAAAGCAGCCTCGCATTTCCTCCCTGAATCCCGCGACATTTTGACCGGAATCAAGAACTGACAGACTCACTTGTCGGCTGTCGAGTGTCGAGTACAGTTGGCCTCAGTAGTTTTTTGGCATAACTACAACAGAGGCGACAACTGCTGCACATACCATCGCCAGAAAATAGAATCTGGCCAGCTGGTACACACCTGACGCTTTGCCTGAGTTAATGAAAGACGGTGAAGTCAACACTCAGCATGGCAAAAACAATTGATGTTAGGTGTTCTAAAAGCACAGTACACTGCCCGTGCGGCATTGGTGTCGTAGGGTCAGAGCCTCATCTCTCAGTCTCCTCATCTCTCAGTGTCGGTGTCTCAGTATCGGCGGCTCAATGGCGGTCTTTCATTGTTAGTGCCTCGGCCAAGGGCGAGGAGCGACAGGAAAAGTGTGGGACAATTCTTAGGGGACACCAGTGACCTGGATGCGCGCTACCGACTGAGCAAATCCAAAGGGGAGCGCACTCGAGTACCCCTAGGTGAACGCTTTTTGCACTCATAGAGACGCTTGGGCGGAACAGTCGAAGACGGGATTATATTGCACTCGAAGCATCTTGTGCGAGCGCCTCTTTCCAGCAGGAGTTTTCTGTACCAGTTGCTCAGCTTCTCGATGTATGTTTCTCAGTGACTCGGTGTCTCATTATCAGAGTTGTCAGTGGCCAGTGACAGTGACAGTGACAGTGACAGTGACAGTGACAGTGACAGTGACAGTGACAGTAACAGTGACAGTGACAGTGGCAGTGTGGCAGTGGCAGTGACAGTGACAGTGACAGTGACATTGACAGTGACACATTGTCTCAGCAACAGTGCGTCGACTCAGTTTCCCCAGTATCAGCCTGTCTCTGTCCACAGTGGCCATTTGTGCGATGGCTCTGGATGCAGGAGCCAGCCAGCGCCATATTCTCCATTCTGAACCTGCTGGGCCACGTGCTGATGCTGTGGCGGTTTACGGCGCACGTTCCACGCCACGCGCCGCTGTTCTGGGTGTGGATCGTCTACAGCCTGGTACGTATAGCTGCTGCTGGTCCGCTATTCTGGGTGTGGATCGTCTACAGCCTGGTATGTATCGCTGCTGCTGGTCTGTTCTGGGTGTGGATCGTCTACAGCCTGGTATGTATTGCTGCTGCTTGTCTGTTCTGGGCGTGGATCGTCTACAGCCTGGTACGTATCGCTGCTGCTGGTCTGTTCTGGGTGTGGATCGTCTACAGCCTGGTATGTATCGCTGCTGCTGGTCTGCTGTTCTGGGTGTGGCTCGTCTACAGCCTGGTACGTATCACTGCTGCTGGTCTGTTCTGGGCGTGGATCGTCTACAGCCTGGTATGTATCGCTGCTGCTGGTCTGTTCTGGGCGTGGATCGTCTACAGCCTGGTACGTATCGCTGCTGCTGGTCTGTTCTGGGCGTGGATCGTCTACAGCCTGGTATGTATCGCTGCTGCTGGTCTGCTGTTCTGTGCGTGGATCGTCTACAGCCTGGTACGTATCGCTGCTGCTGGTCTGCTGTTCTGGGTGTGGATCATCTACAGCCTGGTATGTATTGCTGCTGCTTGTCTGTTCTGGGCGTGGATCGTCTACAGCCTGGTACGTATCGCTGCTGCTGGTCTGTTCTGGGTGTGGATCGTCTACAGCCTGGTACGTATCGCTGCTGCTGATGGTCACGTACTTGTGTCAACAACATAGCAACGAACACAACCAAAAACAAACTACCCACTTAACCTGTAACCCGGCATCTCATCAGAGGATGAGTGAAATACAAAAAAAAAACAGGGAAAAAACGAAGAATTACGGAGAGGAAGAAGTACATCTGGACGAAGAAGAACCACGGGAAGAGGAAGATAAAAGTTTTGTTTTAATTGGGCTTATTTCTTAGGAAGCTATCATTGCTTCGGCCTCTCCCCCAGCCCGGCCCAAACCCATGGTATCAGCTCAGAGGAGCAGTCAAAGGGGAGCCCACCTACTTTGTAACTAAAAATACACAGGAAATTTTAATATGTTTAAAACGGAAATGGAACCATTTTCGACGCGCTTCTCGCAATAAAACCGTTCGTTTTTTCGTGATACTTTGGGGCCAACCCCTCCCCTCACCGTAAGAAAATTCTGGCTGCGCCACGGTATCAGCTAGCAATGAGCAGTCTAGCGGTGTCCTAAACATAATAATGGGAGGCAAGCGCGCTAGTTCTCACTTCATCTAGGTTGGGGTTTGGTTCTCATGACCCTCATGTAGCGTTCGAATGAAGCGAGTCATCTCTGTTTAAGCTACCTCCTGCATGATGATCTGTCCCGCCCACTTGAGAGCTTGAAGAAAATAAGCATTGTAGAACAAATCGCCCTTTTAACAACAAAGATCTTTTAGAACAAAAAGCATGCGACCAGGCTCCACTGGTTCGTTCATTTTACTTTTTTGTTTGTTCTGAAGATTACGGCATTTTGACAAGATGTTCCAATCCTCTCGGCAAGATACTATTTTCCGAGGCATGGTTTATGCAATTTATGAAACATGCATCCTATGATAAAACTACAATTATCTGATACAACTAAATGTAGTGCATATTCAAGAATGTGCACCAGTTTACGAAATCTTTGTAGGGTCCAAGCACTGAAATGGAGTCAATGGACTAAATGATTGAGTGCCTACCCATGGTCCCATGCTGCTTGTCGCATGCATTAGAAGACACAGATATGGAGCCGTGTGCGCATTTAAGTTTTGTGACATGACACCAAAGAAAGTCCAGAGAAAGTCCAGCTCTGAATTGCAGTCTATGATCCGCTTCATAAAGTTCCTTCGTTCATGAGATAGTAATGCATCAACAGCCACAATGCATGTAGGCCGGATGATGCCTGTGTGTGGGGGGGGGTAGGAGGGAGGACCCCTCCCTCATGACGTCGTCCACGCTAACATGTGACATTACTGAGGAGCTGGAGCGAACCGTACAAGGGTCAAGCACACGACATCAAAGTACTGGAATCGTACAATGCTTCCTCGACATGGCATCGTTGAACACTCGACTCGACATATGAGTGGTTCGTGTCGGCACTGGCCATATGCGAGCGACTGATCACGTATCCGTCCTTCATTGTCACCCAGCTTAGCACTAACGTTGTACTTACGGAGGTCCATCCATCCATCCATTAACCTAATTATACATAAGGATATTGATTCGCGCTCTTTGGGGGTGCGGTAGCCCCTAAGGTTTTCTGCCGCCAGTGAAAGAACTGCGTGAGGTAATGCTCCGAAATTTCGCATACCTTTTTCACACCAATTCGACGTACTATGTACACATCTTGAGGTCAGGTCATCTAGAGTCAACGAGTTAGTGAAGGTCAAGTGAGACCTTGACTAACTCGTAAGACTTGACCTCCAGAAACGTTCAACCAGTCGTCACGCTTTAACGGATACTGATATTTGAATGAAACTTTCAGTATTTGCTTATTTTTACGAAAGAAAGAAAACGAACTAGATGATTTCTTTTCCTTTTTTGATGACCTGTTAGTTTTGCATATTCGCCTATAAGGTAAAAATTTGAAGATTATGGCTAAGGTAAGCATTTTTATGAGAGCAAGTTGACATCAAACAACGTTTTGCTGTCCGCTCTAGCCAGTATAAAAATACAAAATTAAAGAAAACTGAAAATTAAAAATTGTGAAATTTCAAGAAATTAAAATTTTGATTTTGGGGTGGACAACAATTTTATGGACATGGTCAATTTCGCCATGGCATTTTTCTTTTATCATTCCAAATAATTTTTGTTTCTCAAATCTCTCCCCAAGTTGAACACCCACAGCCAGAAAACATGATGTCAGTCGTGAAAACAGGGTCCCAAGTGTTGTCACTTTTGGGGGTATGATTTTGGAGGTGGTTTCTGGTCCTATTCGTCATCGCTTTCCGATGACACCTCTTGCATTTTCGTGCGACACTTAGTTTAGAGATTAGAGGTGGACGGGTTTGTGTCGACCTTTGCCCGAGAGGATCTGACCGGAAAGACCTGGTCGATCTGGGTTAATGGACATCAAATAATGCTTCAACATTAGCATTTCAAACAGCTGAATCTTGACCTGAGTTGCTTCCCCTATTCCATTTGTACCGAAAATGTTGCAAAGCCCGCTTCGTCTGTAGCCGATGGGAAAGCTCACGTCTGCAATAAAAATATTACGCAGGATCCTAAGCATAATTCAGGAGTTAATTATTTCATGCGAACGGATGAAATGTTCGAAATATTCTTCCGGCTTCACTCTATCCATGTGCCAAAACTCAGCATTGTAATGGTCTGTTCAACACATGACCCGAGCGGATGCATTGGCACTATAAAATGTGATGACCGCGGTGCTGAAAATCGCATTAGGCAGGAAGTTCCATCACCATTATCACCATTTGCTGGCACTTCAGAGCGGGTATATCAGCTCGAAGCACGACGACTGGAAGTGACGTACCATAACAGGCGAGGCAAAGGAGGCGACCTCCCTGCCATCCCTGAGAGGTGGTGGAGTCGAACAACTGCGAACATGTAATACAAATTTCATTATTTTTCTCAATAACTTCTTGCCATTAATTAATGATGCATTGAGCAATGTAAATGTATGTGGTACCAACTGCCTATTTACATACCTCAATATATGGTCTTGCTTCTTTCAGTGTGCCACTTCCTAGCTAGGTGCCTAGACGGGTTCTGGAAGGCACATGCACGTCAATCACGCTGAACTGCAACAAACTGCTGACTGAGGCTGGTGCGCGTTTTATGCTGTAAATCAGGTGGCTGGAAGTTTGGGTGACAAATTTGCGTTCTAGTGTATTTAGCCTGGCAGCTACCTAGGATTATTTTAGGTAAGCACCTATGCTGTTAAAGATAATGGCGTTGCTTTTGGTATGGACAGGGTGGATGTATTCAATGTTTCATTTTGCAGCTGATATTGTCACACGTACGTCATTTGATTCCTTGGTAGCTGTTCTGTTTCCTGCATGCGTCGTTTATGATCATACACTACTACCTAGCATTGGTTACAGAACTGCCCAGTGTGCATGTGATCTGAAATGAAATTGTGAAGCTTTGGTAAGATATGGTGCTTCCGATGAAGATTGTACCTCAGATTTCACACAAAATGTTTCTTTTTCTTTGTCTTGTTAGCTAAGCTATTGCAAAATGTTGGTAGTATACATGCTAGCTATCACTGCAGCCCATCAGGTTTAGCTATCGTATATTTTTAGAACATTAGATTAGATAAGGGATGGATATTTATATCCCGTACAGATATCAATACGGATTGGATTGGTTCATACGAGTATGGATTGAGCCTAATTAAAAAGTGTATTCGTGTCATCTGACACTTATAGCAACACCAATGTTAGCTTCGGAAGTGACTTTCTTACTTTTACTTATGAACCTGCGGAAGGCTTTTATTCTATTCCATCAAAGGACTGAGCTAAAATAATGCCATCGTGCCAAGATTTGTGAGAGGGCCTGGATCGAGCCTGGGCTGAGCTTCCAGGAATTTGTTGGCAACGTTGGAGTTCTGGGATACAGAGACGAAAGCTGTTGTGCCCTTGGGCCTTGGAAATGGATACTGTTGCGCCTTTAAGTCTTGGAGGCAAATAATGTTATGCCCGTGTTGAATAATGTTGTGCCCTTGTTGAATAATGTTATGCCAATTGGTTAATCCGGAATGATTGCTTCTTTACCTATTGTTCAAGGTGAAAGTTCCAATAATGTTTCAATTGATGTTTTAAGCTTCACATAGAATTGCGTATTTTATTATACATCAGTATAGGCATAATGATCGATTAAAATAAATATCTGCGCGGCGTTGGGTATCCTCTGACATGATAACTATGGGAGCCCCTCCCCCCCTTCCGATGGGTGACTATTCCACATCGCATTATCAATCCTGGGGGACGGAATGTGGTTGACCCGGATGACAATCCCGTAATCTCCCTTGGGCACAGCTCCTAGCCAAGCAAGTCAGCAACAACGCTGGGGTGCATGCAGCACCAAAAATATCCAGGAATCTACTGCGATAAGTACCCAGGAGTCCATTGCGATAAATCCCCAGGAGTACCCCGCGATAAATACCCAGGAGTACCCTGCGATAAATACCCAGAAGTTCACTGCGATAAATCCCCAGGAGTACCCTGCGATAAATCCCCAGGAGTCCACTGCGATAAATCCACAGGAGTACCCCGCGATAAATACCCAGGAGTACCCTGCGATAAATACCCAGAAGTTCACTGCGATAAATCCCCAGGAGTACGCTGCGATAAATCCCCAGGAGTCCACTGCGATAAATCCCCAGGAGTCCACTGCGACAAATCCCCAGGAGTACCCTGCGATAAATCCTGAGTGCCCTGCGGTGGCTGTCCCACCCAGAGCACTGGCGCACCCGGCGGCTGTCACATGCCTCTGCCGACCACCACACCGACAGTGAAGGATCGCCAGTAGGGATGATAACCAGCACAATCCTGGCGAATGAATGAGCCGATCATGCTCATTGGCGGCGGATAAACACGCTGTCGACATATCGGTGCGCGGTGACCTTTGACCGGCGAGGACGTCACAACCGGCCGCAGGCACACTCGACTACCGACCATCCGAAATAGACGACGGCTCGCTACAAATTGGTGGCATCGACCGCCAGCGGACGTCAGCCGCGCACCCGTCGCGCTATATATAGCGTCGTCCTGCCTGAAACGTCGGCATTGCGGTACTGAGTCGGCCGGTACAGCTCCTCCGACACGGAGACGTTCGGTACAGCTCCTCCGACACGGAGACATTCGGTACAGCTCCTCCAACACGGAGACGTTCCGCACAGCTCCTCCGACACGGATACATTCGGTACAGTTTCGCCGACACGGAGACATTCGGTACAGCTCCTCCGACACGGAGACGTTCGGTACAGCTCCTCCGACACGGAGACATTCGGTACAGTTTCGCCGACACGGAGACATTCGGTACAGCTCCTCCGACACGGAGACGTTCGGTACAGCTCCTCCGACACGGAGACGTTCCGTACAGCTTCTCCGACAAGGAGACGTTTCGTACAGCTCCTCCGACACGGAGACTTTCGGTACAGCTGCTCCGACACGGAGACATTCGGTACAACACTGCACCGTACTGAGACGTTTGGCACAACACTGCACCGTACTGAGACGTTCGGTACAACACTTCACCGTACTGATACTTTCAGAACAACACTGCACCGTACTGAGACATTCAGTACAGCATTGAACCGTGCTGAGATATTCGGTGCAGCACTTCGCCTTACTGGGAAATTCAGTATGACAATGAGCCACACTGAGAATTTCGGTATAGCACTGCACCATGCTGAGACATTCAGTACAACACTGCGCCATACTGAGACATTCGGTACAGCATTTCGTTATACTGAGACATTCGGTACAGCGCCTTCGCTATACTGAGACATTCGGTACAGCGCCTTCGCTATACTGAGACATTCGGTACTTCACTGCGCCGTATTGAGACATTCGGTACAGCATTGCGCCGTACTGACAAATTCAGTGCAACACCGTAATACTGAGTGATGCATCACATTACCTTGATACTGATGTGTGTAGTACGTTACTGCAGTACTGAACAATGCAGTGCACTACTACGATACTGAACCCTGTGCTACGCTAATACGGAATTGAGCCACGGAGTACAACAGTGCGCCACTAACCCTTTCGATTCACCATTGCGCTGCACTGAGCCATTCCGTACCCTATTACCGTACTGAGCAGGAAACGACTCATATTTCCACTGTCCACGGAATGTAAATTGCATCTTAACTTTCTCCTCGCTGCTTATTGTGATCGGAAGTCCATGCGTAACAGGGACGTGAAGAAGTGTTCTTAATGGTCGTAATCTCGCAATTTGACGACATTTTTGACGCAAAACGACCGCGGATTTCGTTTTTCACCCAACATAGCCAGCATCCTTGGATAGCATGCTATTGCTCTTGGATGGTGGAAGCTACACGTGTCAACTTCACTAGATACGCTAGCACCCTCTAAGACAAACACGAACCATCAATAGAGTTGGCTGTGGTCCATGTCTGACCTGGACCACGTGGTACACGTCACGTGACCCACACCAACAGCCAGCAGCGGCCATCTTCGTCCGACGCTGCACAAAGCCAGTAGTCTCTGTAACTGTCTGCCGCCACTTCACAGTTGTGTCCCAAGGTCGGCGGGGAGCTTGTGACTGTTGGTCTGAGCTGTCACCTCGTGACTGTTGGTCTGAGCTGTCACCTCGTGACTGTCGGTCTGAGCTGTCACCTCGTGACTGTCGGTCTGAACTGTCACCTCGTGACTGTCGGTCTGAGCTGTCACCTCGTGACTGTCGGTCTGAGCTGTCACCTCGTGACTGTCGGTTTGAGCTGTCACCTCGTGACTGTCGGTCTGAGCTGTCACCTCGTGATGTCGGTCTGAGTTCAGATTTCCAGTTCAGATGTTCAGATTTCCACGTGGATAAAATACTACTTCAAGCGGATGCCATCAAACTATCTTACAATAAGAAGTGTTTATTTCATATTGCTTCAGCACGAAATGTAACTGGGCCATCAGTCTTTTTGGTAAGCTGCTTCACGGTTGGGCGTTACGTGGTAGTCTGCCAGAATGACATTGGGCCAGTGTCCATGAACGGGAATCTGCCTCTTTGATGAGTTGATCACGTGACCATTTGCTCTGCAGCCTTTAAGAGGTCAGTGAGGCAAGTCAGTGATGTTATTGCATTTTCGCCTAAGTCGAACCGACAGCATTGGATCGTTTATAACGCAGACATGAGCTACCACTTAAATTATTTTGAAAATGAAAGACTAGTCAACTTCAAGAAATTTTGGTCCAGCAACAGTGAATGGGACAGAAGAATTGGAAGGAGCGCAGAGACGTTGGCGAAGTGGTGGAACCGCTGTCAGGACGAAGACGAGTTGCGTATGAGGACAAGGGAAAGTCCTGGCCGCAAGTGGATAACCACTCCAGATAAAAATGTTGCAATTGTTGATATGAGTAATTATTTCAGTCGGTATCACTTTGCAAGCATAATTACACGACAAGTAAATGCATGCAATTTGTTTAGTAAAACTACAGGTTTCGTAGCTAGGATATGCTCAGGGTTCCAATGCTTGTTTGTTATCGTACTTACTATCGTACTTTGTGCAGTCTGAGCTTTTCCAACGGACTGTGAGGCGTGATGATGCTGTGTAGAATTGCATTTGAGATCAGTATCACATAGAAGCCTCGGACATTTTATTTTCTTTTAAATTACAACGGTGGTATCCCATGCATGGGTTGAGATGCCGAAAAATGTTGGATGTGAGCCATTGGTTCAAAGGCGTTTTGAAGTACTTCTTTCCAGACAATTCCCACAGGCTGCATGCGAAAGCTCAGCAAATTTGGGGTGGAGCTGAAACCATCGTTCAATGGGTAGATCCACTCATTTAACGCGATAAAATTTGGCTATAGAGGCATATATATATATATATATAAAATTCACCGATTAATGTCTCTTAGAAAACATACTACTTGTTGTTTAAATGCGTATATAAAGTGCTTCGAAGACCGTGGTAAACGATGCAAATGAATATGATGGGACTTGACATACCAGTTGATATTATGAGGCTGCTTCCATTAAGCTCTCTGCGGGTGTTATTGAATGAAGGAGACTGGAGGCCGGAGTTTTTCCTAAGTTAGCTGAATATTATCAAGTTGAATTGCCGCCATAGGTTGACTCGCCTCTTGCAAGCCATATTGCCTTTCATAGGCTAAAAATTCGCAGTTATGAAGCAAGCATAAAACAATGCAACGTTGTCAACATCATTACCAAGTAATAGAACCCGGGTATGGTGGACTGGTAACAGGCCAAGGGGGTTTATGGTTAGTCGAACTACCATATCGAGGCATTGTTGAAACGCTAAATTCAGGATACAAGTAGCATATTAACCTGAATTTGCACAATTGGGTTTATGTTATCAGAGCCAACGCTATTAAATAGGCTTGGCGCCAACACGGATCACAAAATACGCGCCTTAAAAACGTTGAACTAAGAAAAACATGTTCTCCCAGTGTGCAATGTTTGCTTAGCCCTCCCCATCTGTTCGGTCATATCCTCACACCACATCTCTGGGGAGGGGGTTGATAGGAACCTCCCGTCTAATCTCCAAACTAAGCGTCGCACGAAAACGAAAGAGGTATCATGGGCAAGCGCTCCACGAGAAGGGTCAGACATCACCCACACTTTTTTCCACCAAAAAGTGACGTCACTAGGGGGGCCTTTGTTTTCACGACGTACACCATGTTTTTGGCTCTGGGGAGATCATTTTTGGGAGAGTGGAAAAAACAAAGAAAAATGATTTGAAACCAGAAAACGAAGGCGAAATTTATCCTGGCCCCGAAATGTTTGCCCACCCAAAAATTATAATAAATGATTCTTTCTTAGTTAAAAATTTAATTTAATTTTCCTTTTACTGATGGGTAGAGCGGACTGAAAAACGTTGCTCAACTCACCTTGCACGCATAAATAATGCTTACTTGATCCAGAATCTTCGATTTTGTTCTCATGGGCAAACATTCAAAACTAACAAGTAATAAAAAATGGAGAGAAAACATTATTCAGTGCGTTTTATTTCGTCCCTAAATATAAGCAAACGCTGAAAGTTTCATTAAAATATATATATCCATTAAACCGAGACAACCGGTTGGACATTTTTTGGAGGTGATCTCACTTGACCGTAACTCGTTGACTCTAGGTGACCTGACCTAAAAAGAAATTCGACACAACATGCCAAATTAATGTGAAAAAACGTATGTCAAATTGTGGCACGCTGCCTGGCGATTTTCTCTCACTATCCGCGGAAAACCGTAGGAGGTGGTCGGTTAACAACCCCCCTCCGAGACGGGGCGGGTTAAGTTTTCTTGTCGTATTGCAGAATACCTACATAAATTAACATTCTTCATTCAATCAAAGGTCAAGTTTGTCCAACGTCCATATTTCATTGTTATCAGCATTGATCAATATCGTGTTTTATGCAGCATATAAAGCATGGCATAGAAAGTGGTTCAATGCACATATGCACACATACATGAATATATAAAATATATATATATATATATATATATACATACATACGCATCCACACATCACCACAACATATACCACACACCACACCGTTGAAGCCATTATGTCTGGTAAGCGATCCAGCTTGCCGCAATTCGGTTTGCTCTTGTTCCCGGAATTTTGCCAAAAGCACGCTTTGGTGCTGGAAAGCGTATTACACTGGCCCCATGAGGCATTATTCATGCTCCTCATGCTGCAATTCAACACACAGCTATGACATTAATTCCTGCTCTGTCTTCTAATATTTCACGCTGGTTTCACACTAAGAATGACGGATGGCACGGTTGCATATCGTGCTGAAACAACATATGCAAAAACTTGTATGGCAAAATAGATCGATGGTATCCGCGTGAATGAATATTTTATCCTCAGGGAAATCTGAGTATGTCGCTTGCAATACAGTGCACAGCATATGTAATATATACCAATTTATCACACAACATATGCCTAATGCCCAACAACTTGTGATTTTCAATGAAATAGGCGTGATTTAATCAAGCAACTGATCGACTTGTCAGTGAATCTGAATTGAGCCAGGAAGTGCTTCCCCGGGTCTTCCTGTACCGGTGGCTCAGTTGGTTAGAGAGAGCCTTGCAACAGAGCCTCTTCTAACATTTCCAGCTCATTCTGTGTTGACGGAGTCAGAAATCCGCCGCTATCAATTGTTGCTTGTCGACAGGAGTCCATTGACAGCCTGCTCGTTGAACTGCTAG
The DNA here is from genome assembly GCA_034440575.1 of Imbricaverruca yamaguchii. Classification (NCBI taxonomy): domain Eukaryota; kingdom Metazoa; phylum Arthropoda; class Thecostraca; family Neoverrucidae; genus Imbricaverruca; species Imbricaverruca yamaguchii. The sequence goes on from JAOTOL010001446.1 coordinate 159,471, forward strand.
TGTTATTTGGCCGACCGAGGACCGCAAAGCGAGAACAGCGTAGACCGGTGTCTCTCACTCCATGGCTACAGGGCAAATTGTCACCTGTGGCTCGGACACTTGCCTGTGGTGAAGCTGTCACGCAACGCATAACTGTGAAGCGGCGCAGCCTACCAGCAATTATCGGCGTGGAGCGCCACAGCCCACGTTCCGAACGGCCAGCCATGGTCCCCTGGAACATGTCACTGGAGGCGAGTGTACAAGTGCGGTGAGACGTATCTTAGGTTCAAGCACGGATGGTTTTTCAGTCCTTTATTCACCCCGCATTCATTCCCTATTCCAGCTCTGGAAGCAACATCAGTTGTGTCGGTAGCCGATGTGTCACTTTCCCGAAATATATTCAGCCGTTCTGGAAAATACGCACCAGTTGCTTTAAGTGCGATAGCCTTACAATCCAGAAAGCGACAGTCACAAGTAAGTGAACATATCGAAATCAATTAATGTCAAAATAGAGCTTTTGGATTACCCATTCTGAGTTGGAACTGCATCATCAAGATCACTGGACCTATCGGATCCGAGGTTAAGACCGCAAAAAGTTAGCCAATAGACTGGAATTATATCACACAATACTCAAGTTAGTGGAGTCTAAGTCAAACGAGGTCACATATGAAATACATGACTAAATGAAAAAGAGGCATCCCGTTTTTGCACCACATGGTAAGTGTTTGCAGTGAACGCATTTATTAAGCATCTCTCGGAATGTCATATCGGCCTACGTCAAGCGAAGTATCTCTCAAAATTAGAACCGTATTTTGTATCGCAATGACTTCGGAGGTCGGCCCTTGGGTCGGTTGTGCATGAACCAATTCATGCATTTCGAAGTACGAGATCATCGACCATACCGTGGCAGCCCGACTGGCGACTGGTAACCCTCACGGCTCCACCAGCCCCCCTCCTCGTTCAATAGAACCCGTTCCCTCGACTCGGTGAGTAGGAAATCCGAGACCACAAAGAAACTTGAAAGGCCGAACCGATATCAGAATGTGAGTGGGGAGGTGGTGGATCCAGAGGGACTCCACATGATCCAGGGACATTTGCGAGGTGTTTGGTGGATTGATGGGAGGGTCCGACTCAGAGGGCGGCACCAGGCACATATCTGGAGGTAGCGGTGTGGTGGATTGATGGGAGGGTCCGACTCAGAGAGGGTCACCAGGCATATATCTGGAGGTAGCGGTGTGGTGGATTGATGGGAGGGTCCGACTCAGAGAGCGTCACCAGGCATATATCTGGAGGTAGCGGTGTGGTGGATTGATGGGAGGGTCCGACTCAGAGAGGGTCACCAGGCATATATCTGGAGGTAGCGGTGTGGTGGATTGATGGGAGGGTCCGACTCAGAGAGCGGCACCAGGCACATATCTGGAGGTAGCGGTGTGGTGGATTGATGGGAGGGTCCGACTCAGAGAGCGGCACCAGGCATATATCTGGAGGTAGCGGTGTGGTGGATTCATGGGAGGGTCCGACTCAGAGAGGGTCACCAGGCATATATCTGGAGGTAGCGGTGTGGTGGATTGATGGGAGGGTCCGACTCAGAGAGCGGCACCAGGCATATATCTGGAGGTAGCGGTGTGGTGGATTGATGGGAGGGTCCGACTCAGAGAGCGGCACCAGGCATATATCTGGAGGTAGCGGTGTGGTGGATTGATGGGAGGGTCCGACTCAGAGAGCGGCACCAGGCATATATCTGGAGGTAGCGGTGTGGTGGATTGATGGGAGGGTCCGACTCAGAGAGGGTCACCAGGCATATATCTGGAGGTAGCGGTGTGGTGGATTGATGGGAGGGTCCGACTCAGAGAGCGGCACCAGGCATATATCTGGAGGTATCGGTGTGGTGGATTGATGGGAGGGTCCGACTCAGAGAGGGTCACCAGGCATATATCTGGAGGTAGCGGTGTGGTGGATTGATGGGAGGGTCCGACTCAGAGAGCGGCACCAGGCATATATCTGGAGGTAGCGGTGTGGTGGATTGATGGGAGGGTCCGACTCAGAGAGCGTCACCAGGCATATATCTGGAGGTATCGGTGTGGTGGATTGATGGGAGGGTCCGACTCAGAGAGCGGCACCAGGCATATATCTGGAGGTAGCGGTGTGGTGGGTTGATGGGAGGGTCCGACTCAGAGAGCGGCACCAGGCATATATCTGGAGGTAGCGGTGTGGTGGATTGATGGGAGGGTCCGACTCAGAGAGCGGCACCAGGCATATATCTGGAGGTAGCGGTGTGGTGGATTGATGGGAGGGTCCGACTCAGAGAGCGGCACCAGGCACATATCTGGAGGTAGCGGTGTGGTGGATTGATGGGAGGGTCCGACTCAGAGAGCGGCACCAGGCACATATCTGGAGGTAGCGGCGTGGTGGATTGATGGGAGGGTCCGACTCAGAGAGCGGCACCAGGCACATATCTGGAGGTAGCGGTGTGGTGGCAGAGCCGATTCAGGACTGCCTTCAAGATTGTGTGGCACGAAGGATGAGATGTCGGTTCACGGGCTTCACCAGGGATTCTCTGAGGGGAGTGATGGAGGTTCTTTCACACACTGCGTTACACTGATGTGAGGTGCCGAGTGAGGGTAGTCTATATAATCTAGTTTATTCCCAGGATATAACCAGGTTAGATTGTATCAGATGATTAAAACGGTTTAATCATCAGAGTTAGAATGCATCGGATGATAAGAAGGAACCGTTTCAGGCGGTGAAAGCAGCACCTGCGATCAAGTTTGTGATGTCATCAGAATGCGATATGACATTGGATCTGGAACTAGACATATGTATATTGACCTATGATGACCTCATATATTTGTATGTCTTTGGCAACTGATATATCGATGCTATAATGCCTTGAATGTCTCTTCCAGTCCCACGCAGTCTTTATATTTGCATAGAATGAATGCCATCAAGTGACCCAGACTGACCTAGTTCAGGTCACACGGTAAAACAATGACCTCTGGTACACCAACTGCACGGGCATTGATTTGTCAGCATACACTCGTCTGATCGTGTCTCATAACAACAAGCAAACGATTGCGACGTTAAAAGCAGCACCTACGAGCGACTTTATGATGTCATTAAGATTTGATCTATGATGACCTTCAGATTATTTTTTTTAACATCAGACACTCGAGTTATACATTTGTGGGTACTGGAGGACTCAAGCTGTTCTCTCAGATGATTTGGTAGTTATGGCAAAAAGAAGGGGAGTCACCTCTCAGTGGCCCGCGGATTAACACACTCACTGCAGGGTGGTAAAATACACTCAACCCTCCTGCTTCCACGATATCTCATAACTGTCGGAATATTGTAATGAAATCGTTTGATTACGTTCAAATCGATAAGGAAAATTAATCGGAATCCATTGGTAAATACAGGGATTGCGTGGTAAAAAGTCGACCAGACGGCCGGCAGCCGAGCGTTCACGGTCCTACACACATCGTCGGCGCGGCGGTACGGCGGCGCGGTGTTTGGCCCGATCTCGGCCACTTTTGACACTGACATGGTCATGAAACGCAAACTGCAGCGAGTTCACTACAGCCGTAATTTATCCTCGAACGTGCGTGCTTCTAGCTTCAGTCATTTCCGAGAACTCAGGGAGGGGCCAATCGCCCCCTCATCCTGTGCGCGTTATGTGGAGGCCTACCGGCACGCGTGTTAAATCTAGCACCGGGACAACAAGTGGTTGCCGGCGATTACCGGTCCTGTCACCCGGAACATAGACTATGTTTTGCGGCCGGTCATCTTCCCTACAGATGCATTATTACACCACTATTTCATGCAACCTGACTAAAAAGACCGCTATGGTGTCGAAGCTATCAAAATTGGTCTCAAACAGTCCCAGCAAACACAGTTAGGGTGAAACCCCATCAATATTGTTCTTGTATGCAAAGTATTAATATCCAAGTCCATTTTAATCACACAAAAAGCTAATTCTCCATGAAAAGAACTCCTAACCAGTTGACCTGGCATTAGGTCATTCGGCCATGTCACTACATTAAGCCAGCTAAGCGAAAACATGCCACGGTTAGAATCACGAGACCTTTGCGGGTCCAGCGATGTGCTTACTTTGCATACTAATGCATATTTTATATGGCTAATCAGCAATATAATATGCCCTCGCGATACATTGACCGAACAATGCTGAAGACTACGCATACCAAGCCATGGACGTGACAAGCCCAATATGGTGTTAGCCGTGATTACCGGCCAGGATAACGCTTGGTACCAATTTTCACCAAAATAGAAAGCATCAGGGTGTAGAGCGCACTGAGAGCGGTCGGCTTGTGGAATACCCGTCTACAAGAGCACTATGCGTGGGAGCAAAGCTTGCGATGGTAATATTGTTTGAAAATAAGCGCGACGCACGCCGACCCAAGGTGAACAACGTCATAGAAGCTGAAGTTGTACTGCTGTGAGTCCGTTACCTCAGATGCCAGTCTGGCTGACAGTTGACCTGTGAGTGGTGTTCGTCTGACTGCCTTGTGGCTGACAGTATGTCTGACCTGTGGCTGTAAGTGACCTATAGTTGTCAGTATGGTAGACATGTAGCTATCGGTGGCATGTGGCTGTTGGTCTGGGCTGCCAGTGTAGGTCAGTCTGGGTGAGCTGTGGCTGTCACTCTGGGTGACATGTAGTTGTTAGTCTGGGCGGCCTATGGTTGTCAGTCTTGGTACCCTGTGGCTGTCAGTCCGGCTAGCCTCTGGCTGTCAGTCTGGGCAACCTGTGGTTGTCAGTCTGGGTCACCTATGATTGTCAGTCTGGGTAATATGTGGCTGTCATTATGGATGGCCTATGGTTGTCAGTCTTGGTAACCTGTGGCTGTCAGTCTGGGCAACCTGTGGTTGTCAGTCTGGGTCACCTATGATTGTCAGTCTGGGTAATATGTGGTTGTCCTTCTGGGTGACCTATGATTGTCAGTCTGGGTAATATGTGGCTGTCATTATGGATGGCCTATGGTTGCCAGTCTTGGTAACCTGTGGCTGCCAGTCTGGGTAACCTGTAGTTGTCAGTCTGGGTGGACTATGGTCTGGAACTTGTAACTGCCAGTCTTGGCAGCTAGTAGTTGTCAGTCTGGGTGACGTATAGTTGTTAGTCTGGATGACCTACGGCGATCAGTGTGGGTGCTGGGTGACCTGTCGTTGTCGGCCGTGCTGCAGCTCGTGCTCCTGGGCCGGTATTGATTATCCAGCTCCGCCCACGCTCGCACTTGCACCGACCTGTTGGTGTCGCAGCTCTCCGGCAGCTCTACCTGCAGCTGCCGGTCCAGCAGCCCGCCCAGCCGCCGGCGCGCTCTTTGTTCGCGCCACCTTTGTCAATCCCGGCACGTGTCGTGTCGTCCGTCCTGGCATATCACACCCAGTCACCTGTCCTGATACATCACACACTACCACCTGTCCTGGCATATCACACACAGTCGTCCGTCCTGGCATATCACACACAGTAACCTGTCCTGGCACATCATACACAGCCACCTGTCCTGGCATATTACACACAGCCACCTGTCCTGGCACATCACACACAGCCACCTGTCCTGACACATCACACACTGTCACTTGTCCTGGCACATCACACACAGTCGTCTGTCCTGAGACATCACACACAGTCACCTGTCCTGGCACATCATACACAGCCACCTGTCCTGGCATATTACACACAGCCACCTGTCCTGGCACATCACACACAGCCACCTGTCCTGACATATCACACACAGTCACTTGTCCTGGCACATCACACACAGCCACCTGTCCTGACATATCACACACAGTCACTTGTCCTGGCACATCACACACAGTCGTCTGTCCTGGCATATCACACACAGTCACCTGTCCTGGCACATAATACACTGCCACCTCCCCTGACACATCACGTACTGTCGTCTGTCCTGGCATATCACACACAGTCACCTGTCCTGGCATATCACACACAGCCACCTGTCCTGGCATATCACACACAGTCTTCCGTCCTGGCATATCACACACAGTCACCTGTCCTGGCACATCACACATAGTCACCTGTCCTGACACATCACATACCTATCCTGACACATCACATACCTATCCTGACACATCACACACTGTAATCTGTCTTGACACATCATCCACTGTCGTCTGTCCTGACACATCACACACTGTCACCTGTCCTGGCACATCACACACTGTCACCTGTCCTGACACATCACACACTGTCACCTGTCCTGGCACATCACACACTGTCGTCTGTCCTGACACATCACACACAGTCACCTGTACTGACACATCACACACTGTCGTCTGTCCTGACACATCACACACTGCCACCTCCCCTGATACACCACATGATATCACCTATCCTGACACATCACACACTGTCGTCTGTCCTGACATATCACACACCGTCACCTGTCCTGACACATCACACACTGTCACCTATCCTGACACATCACACACTGCCACCTGTCCTGACACATCACTCACTGTCGTCTGTCCTGACACATCACACACTGTCGTCTGTCCTGATACATCACACACTGTCACCTATCCTGACACATCATGCACTGTCGTCTGTCCTGACACATCACACTCTGTCACCTGTCCTGACACATCACACACTGTCGTCTACCCTGACACGTCAGAAGCTGTCGCCCGGCCTGCAGAGCCAGGTCAGTTTAGGCTGCATTATACAGCCACGCTCGTCATTTACGTGCGAGTTCAGCTGGGCTGGGATGTTTTGGCCCAGGTCCACACATGTTGTGTCGGCCGTGCCCGGCGAATGAATGGGAGCTGGTGCATCAAGACGGCAGCTATGTAGCCCACAGGCAGATGTAGCCCACAGGCAGATGTAGCCCCCAGGCAGATGCAGCCCACAGGCAGATGTAGCCCACAGGCAGATGTAGCCCACAGGCAGATGTAGCCCACAGGCAGATGTAGCACACAGGCAGATGTAGCACACAGGCAGATGCAGCCCACAGGCAGATGTAGCCCACAGGCAGATGTAGCCCACAGGCAGATGTAGCCCACAGGCAGATGTAGCACACAGGCAGATGTAGGCCACAGGCAGATGTAGCCCACAGGCAGATGTAATCCTCAGGCAGATGTACCCGCAGTCAGATTATCAAACTCACGGTAAAATCGACTTCAAACAGCATGCAACGACCATCGGTGGTGTGTGTGTAGCTGCGCCGGGCACACCTGGAACGTTAGACACCATGGTGACAGGGGCGGTCGGCCCATGTAAGGCACTAGGTACGGTCGGCCCATGTACGGTCGGCCCATGACAGGCACGGTCGGCCCATGTAAGGCCCATGTGCCTCACCTGAGTAGAGCTGGGAGTTATTTTTGCATGCTATTTGAATAAAATGATGCTTTCATCCACTGGAGAATAGCAAACTTGAAACACTGGGAACAAACATGTATTGGTGACTCATAATTATGGTGAAAATTGAAGTTGATTTGCATTTACACCATTTACATCTTAGCTTCCAAACAGCTGTATCCCCGGTCGGCAGAGGATAGCCTCTCGCACATTTCGCCATATAGTAAGTGTTCATTTCATAACAAGCACAGGGTAGGCCGGAACCCTCCAATATTGTTTGGCAATCGGTGACGTCACATGGGCTGAGAAAATGCCCAGTCCCGTATGCGCTCCAGCAAAACTTCCGTGTTTTCCACACGATATTTCCGGTCTTAAATACCATCGAAATGGGACAAAGTTGGGTTCATTTGAAAGCATGAGGAATCTTGTCCACAAATGTGAGCCGTATTTTCCTTAACACTAGGATTTTTTCGCTTGAACCCACGCTGACTGCATTCATGTCAAGCTCCACAGGAATCGCGTGGTGACACGGGTAGTAGCAGTATAATGAGACAGGCCAACTGAAGATCGCGGCCGGGTAGGAGGGGTAGGAGCAAGTAAGAGATAACTGTTGCAACATAATTCCTCCACACTCGGAGCAAGGGCGTAAACAAGGGCGGGGGTACTGGGGGCATGTGCCCCCATGGGAGGGTGGTACCCATCCGGCCATGAAAAGGCGCCAACATTATATGTAGGCTACCGGCGGATTAACCCATACTGGTTGGAATAGCACGCCCTTATCACCCATGTGCATATACGGAACCTGCAGCTGGTTTTCAGGATTGTTTCCCATTTTGCATTCATATACGTCTAGACCAGGCGTGTTCTTTTTGTATATATTTGAAGGACAAGTGCCCCCCCCCAATGTTGGCTCTGTCCACTAATAATTCAGACTTAACATGGGTTACCATGGAGCATTCACTCCATCGATGTGGGGCTTCCCATTAATTGCATATATTTTGCACTGGAATAATCAATATTACGAGTAACAACAACAATAATAATTATATATAATATGTATAATATAAATACTATGTGCGTGTGTATGTCAGCCATTTCAGATAATGAAATGGAAATATATGAAAACCTCCATGATATTTTATATATGAAAACTTCCCGGAAATTTCGGAAGCATTTGCGCACGAGGAAGAGGGTTGAAATCCACTAATTTCGGAACGGTTCGGAACCTTGTAGCATCAAATTAAGTTGTTCATACTCATCTTAACAGAAAATAACCATGGGTACTTATGAAAAATACTGGTCGAAATCCGGCGATTTTTTTTCTGCCTCACCTCACTTGGGTGTCAGATAGCCTACAACACGTAGACTGCATGACCTCACCCATCCCTGGGCATAATCAAGGTGCCAGGTGGCACGGGCACGCTTCATCGGTACTGTGCAGCTGTTAAAAGGTCAAGTGCCATCAAGTTCAACTAACATGCATTGCCAGAAGCTCGAGGGATCCAGTAAGGTCATGTCAGCTTCCCGGAGCAATTTAGCGTCGACGTAGCGCTGTGATGGCAGCCGTAAAGCAATTTGTTTTAAGACGGATATCTGCAGAGCAAACGATGAAGGGGTATCTTTTTTGTTAGCACATTGTGAAGCGTAAATAAACTTAGTAGTAACCACTAGTGTGTTGTAGTGTTTTAATAGCGCACATATAATTCGAGACAATGGGATCTTCGAATATGTTTTTTGAGAATGTGTTCAATATTTCACACTTGTTCCTCCATTGCCATTTCATCGTTTTGTCACTAGATATTGATCTGGTGTCGTACGTACCATAAATTGTCCACACACCGACTGACAATGTGCCTCAGAACCTGTAATTGGGTCAAGGGCATGTACGATGATGCGGAAGCCAGACGATTGTTTCATACGCTTCGTGTGTTCTCATATCGTCCTATATCAGGACTGGCTTCCTCCTTATTGCCAGACATCAAAATAGTGCACTACTTCATGCTTTTTAGCTTTCCACCAATTGCCAGAGATCTAATTCATTGAATGGGTCTACGCAACAATTGTACTGCAAGTGCGACACAAAATACGAATTAGTTTTGCCTTACTGCCTTTTGAAAATACGAACAATCACCGGTACACTAAAACATTAAACTCTTTTTATTCAACTAGTTTTCCTACCTGAAATGACTGACCTCTCCAAGCCAAGATATGTTGCTTAAGCATGGTACATTTATTCGCATTGATTAACCCGTCCTGTCTCGGGAGAGTCTTCAACCGCCCCTCTCAGGTTTTTAGTAGATTGCGGACGAACGGCGCTCGGCAGCGCGCCCAAATTTAGCACATCTTTTCCCACATCAATTGGACATGCTGATTACATTTTTTTAAGTTATGTCATCTAGGGTGAACGAGTTAATCAAGGTCAAGTGAGGTCACCTCCAAAAAAGTTCAACCAGTCGTCACGCTTTAACGAGTACAAATATTTTAATGAAACTTTCAGCGTTCGCTTATCTTTACGGATGCAACAAAACGTACGAGTGGATTTGTCATTTTTCCCCGTTTTTGACTACATATAAATTTTGGGTATTTGCCAGGGCTAAAAAATCGTATCGTTCTGTCGTCGTGGACGACAACCACGAACGGGGACTTTTGGCGACCACATTTCCAAATCATTAGAAATATTATATGTGAAATCATATAAATGGTACCTACTATACATAAAATTGACTACGTCACGATATCCGTGTCAAGGTACGCAGGATTGAAACGAATCGGATTGGACCGGGACTGGAAATGTCTCTCCGTGCAGACCTCTAGAAATTTCACCGTGCAGACCTCTACCACCCACCGCCACGCTACCATTTCTTCATTCCCAGCGTACGCCTTTGTGTTTCATCTAGTACGCTCAGGGGCAAAAAAAAATGACTCAACGGCAACAAAGTATCGTCGAGACAACCATTCCATCGTTCAGACGACCGCCGACGATAAAATTGTCTCCCGTTTAGCACAGAGCCAATGGCATGCCTTCTGGTCGCCGGTGGTTGCCCTCGTCCCGGAACTCGATGGCAGCGGTACGGAAGTACCCAACTATGGTATACTCAGCGGCTTTGGAAACGAGCGACTAGACCACGGGTACTAAAACAACACTAGACCTACGTTAAGTAATGAATAATTTATAACATTAGTTGATTTAAAAAAAACAATTTCAATTTGAATCATTTTTTCATGTAGGATGTACGATAATATTTTTGATTGAATTAAAATCGTTGGAAAGAATCTAGAAGAATATCATTCTTTTACGCGCATTCTCTCGCTTTCAAATCCGTCCATTTCCATTTTAAACGCGACGATGTGCGTCGAAGAGTGAAATAGGGAATTGATCACGTTCTTTATAATTGATGAGTAGTGAATGAGTGCGGCAAGATAAAACTACCAAGTTCAAATTATCTGGAGTGTTAATCAAACGATTTTTTTCTCTCTAATTTTCTGACTTATATGAGACCAAATGAAGTGGTTCGGTCTTAAACATACTCCAGAAACAGACTCTATTCAGGGCCAGGGCGTAAGGGTGACAAAGATAGTAAGGTCATCCTGTAGATGTGGACATTGCGATTGGAAAGGTACTGCACAGAGCATTTACAAACATTCAAAAGCAAAGCACCCAGGTCTACCAGTGTTAAGAGTACTGCAAGATAGCCATTTTGGCACTGGCAGGCGATTTGACTGGACTTGCAAGCCAGCACTGGATCATCAACCATCAAGCTCAGGTAAAAATCTTGGTATGTGAATTACATTTGAATAAAATATAGTCACCTAAATGTAATTAGAAAATATATTTTGGTGTGTAGGTACCTACTCAGCAGGCATTGCACTGCAGTTGGTGGCAATGCATACAATATAGGGATGGCGAATTTTAGCCACCTGGTAGTTTAAACCATGGTTTAAACTGGCTGGCATAAATTAATTTAAGCCACTCTGGCTTAAATTATATTTCTGGTATGGCTGGAGGGCAGTGATGGACATTAGTTAGGGAAGCATCAATTATAATTCCAAAATGTGCTACACTCCATTTTATTTGCAAAAAAAACACTTCCTAGAATTCTCCAAAGCTCTGTCTGGGTTCTGGGTATGCACTCCACAAGCCAGATGTTTACCCATTAGGTACAGTCGGTCTAACATGTAGCTCCCTGGATGCTGGTAGTTAGAAATGGTATTTGTAAATACCAGGATTTTGACATCCGACTACTGGCATTGAGGGAGATAAAAGACATAAAGACATAAAAGATCAGTGCAACTATGAGCCACAAGGGCCCTTCTCGGTTGCACTCTGTACACTGAACCAGTTGTCCACCAAATGTGTTGATCAACTCTCCCTGGAATACAGAAAAACAAGCCCGCTATTCTTGTAATGATTGTCTATGCTGTTCTTAAAGATGTTCAGTGTGTTGCTACTGACAATGGTTTCTGGCAGCTGGTTCCAGTGTTCTACTACCCTGTCGGTGAAGAAGGACTGTCTTAACCTTGTCCTGCTGTGATTAACTTTAATTTTGAATTGATGACCTCTAATTCCATAATTTCTGTTAAATTCAAACAGTTCCCTGAGATAACCCTGTTCCTGATCATGTACAAATTGAAAGACCTTGATGAGATCTTCTCTTAGCCTTCTATATCTAAGTGAAAACATATTCAATTTCTTCAATCTTTCCTCATATGCCAGGTTGCCCATACCATTCACCATTTGTTTGCCCTCTTTTGTACTCTCTCTAAAAGCCAACAATCTTTTTCATAACTAGGGAACCAAGCTTGGACACAATATTCCAGATGTGGCCTGACATATGCACAATAAAGCTTCCTGATGACGTCCTCACTTTTGTATGATACATTCCTTTTTATTGCCCCAAGCATTCTTAGTGCCTTCTTCCTGGCTTCTTTGGTCTGTTCTGATGCACTCAATTTTGTGTTCAAAATAACACCTAAGTCCTTCTCCTGCTGAGTCACAGATAGTAATTACCCACCCATCAAGTATGGAGCCTTGATATGCTACCTACCTACATGCAGGATTTTGCACTTATCAAAATTAAGTTTCATTTCCAATTTTTCGGACCATTTCACAAGCTCGTCTAAGTCTTTCTGCAGCAAGATTCTGCAGATAATATGTAGCAAGATACATATTAGACTGACTTCATAGCCATTTGATAGCTAGGTACCTATTTTATGTTAGATGAAAAGTGACTATTTGAGCCACATCAATTTGTGCTGTTTTTGGCATAGTTTTCCCATTGGCTTACTGATCATAGTATGTATATGTAGGTAGGGATGGAAAAAAGCTGGCTTAAATTCAATTTATAGCAGCCAGTTGCTTTTATTAATTTATGCCAGTTTAAACTGGCTTTTATTATTTAAGCCAACTTAAATTCACGACACTTCTAAGTCACACACTTCTAAGGCTCACAAACCATGGGTGCATTGACAGTGTTGGTATTCAGCACAATACAAGTGTAAAATACCATACCTAGAGAGAGTACAATGAAGACCTACTGTGCATGACCAGATAGTTAGTGGCAGTTTCTAGGCCAAAGCATGGACACTAGGTTGATTCACCTATCATCTAATGCTTTGAAGCTCATCTAATGCTCATCTAATGGATCTAATGCTCCACTTCCACAAGTGTTAGTGCTAACAGGAAATAATGTGCTATCATACAATGTCATGAAAGGTGTGCAATAGTTGACAATGTGTGCAAAATGTGCAATAGGTAGACAGATTGCTTACTGTAGCAAACAATAAGCAAACAGATTGCTTACTGTTATCTATGAATATGGGTAGGTAGGTACCTACCTACATATAGTATTTTCAGTAAGACAATGGGAAAGCTATGTCAAAAACATCACACATTGGTCTGGCTCATAGTTACTTTTAAGCTAACATAAAATAGGTACCTAGCTATACAATGGCTAGGTACCCAATGGGTAAAAATCTGAATTGTGGAGTGCTTACCTAGAACCCAGCCAGAGTTTTGGAAAATTATAGGTTAGGAGTGTTTTTTTATAAATAAAATGGAGTAGCACATTTTGGAATAATTGATGCTTCCCTAACTTTTGTTTGAAACTGCACTCCAGCCATATCCGAAACATAATTTTAGCCAGGGTGGCTTAAATTAATTTATGCCGGCTGGTTCAAACCAGTTTAAACCACCAAGTGGCTTAAATTTGCCATCCCTATATGTAGGTAGGTACCTACCTACCTATATTTAGGGATGGAAAAAAAACTGGCTTAAATTGAATTTATGCCAGCCAGTGGCTTTTATTAATTTAAGCCAGTTTAAACTGGCTTTTATTATTTAAGCTGGTTTAAATTCACGACACTTCTGAGCCCTTGCATTGTTAAGGCTCACAAACCATGGGTGCATTGACGACGCCGAATTGCCGAAAAGGAAATTGGCGGCAAGATATTCTGTATAAAGGTAATCGACGCAATTTGTTATAGGTCCAGAAATCACAATCACAACCATCATTCGAGCTATCGAGGTTGACCTACCCCCTTTGGGTTAGGCCAACCTCGTGATTACCCCGTATCACATTCAGAATGCCTCATAACCAAAGTTCATTTTCAAGGTTGAGAACATGTAGTATTTCCTGCCGATATATGTGCACAGGTTTTTGGCAAATGTACACAGTACTCTCCATACTCCAGGTTTGACGAAACCCAGCTATAACCCCACCCCCACCCCTCAACAAGCCAGCGCAATACCCCAGGTTGGGAACCCCTGTTCCGGGCCATGTACCATAATGTTATCGTTTGCACAAAAGGTGACAACCACCAAGCCTATTCCGGATTTGGACGACAACCACGAAACCATTTTTTTAGCCCTGGTATTTGCCAAATTGCAGTTCAAATACAGGATTCTGGCTAAAGTAAACATTTTGTATTAGGGCAAGTTGACTTCCAACAACGTTTCTTGGTCTGCTCTACCCAATGGAAAAGGAAAATTAAACAAGACTTGAAAACGGAAAATTTTGGAATGTAAAAAAGGACATTTTTATTTTCGGGGGCCAAAAACAATTATAGCCCCGGTTGATGAGGGTGAACCCGGACTCTACCCGTCGAGCGCTTTCCGATGACACCTCTTTCGTTTTCGTGTGATGCTTAATTTGGATTTTAGAGGGGGGTCTTCAACCGTCCCCTCCCCCCGAGATTATTGTGATGAAAGCTAATCCTCTATTGGGTTAGACAGTTTCTTTTTCTACACCTGCAAGCATAGTTGTGAGGCTGCGTGGCGAAACCAGAGGGGGAAGTATGAGGTCGTACCGCCTCCCTTTGGCGGCGTCGAAAGGGCTCGCACAGGCCGCTGAACATGTGCTTCAGCATAGTCAGTGACGCAATTTGGCACAATTTGGCGCTCCAGGGGGCCTCCGGGCGACCGGTGATGGCCACTGGACCGACGTAAAGGGCTCCTGGGCGCACGTAAAGGGCCCCTGGATGAATGGAAATGGCTCCTGGATCGACGTAAAGGGCTCCTGGATGGATGGAAATGGCTCCTGGATCGACGTAAAGGGCTCCTGGTGTCAAAACAATGCTTCATCGTCGTCATGAACCTCTCCTACCGTTTCGCTTCACCCCTTGCGACCGAGCTCCTTGCAGGTTTTCCCGCTCATTCTGTGTCGCCGAAATCCATAGCGATAAATTGCTTTTTGTCAACAGGAGTCCAATGGTAGCCTGCTCACCGAGCTGCCAACGTTGTTCGTTCAACTGAGGCATCTAAGATATGAACAACATAAAACAGTGTCTCTCACTGCAAGGCCAAAGTGCAACTATAGTCACGTGACTACCGCAAACGCGGATTCCTGTCGTTGGACACTGGTCCGTGGGCAGCCTGGTAGACTGTTACGTAACGCCTAGCTGTGATGCGGCGCAGTATTTCCCGCAAAAGCAATATATGTGAAGCGGCACAGGTTAGTGGCCAGCGGTGGTTCCAAGTTCCATGCTGGATGTACTTGGATATGTACTGAAAGATACTTCCATGACTGACCTTGTGGCCGACTGTACCACACGGTGGTAGTGAAATCGTAGCTCCGAGTGACCAGTGGCGTCCGTTGCATTATAACCAGACGGCTTCGATGGCTGTACAACTAGGTAGTATACTTCTGAAATCTCGCAAAACTAATGCCACTATTTCCTCACATGAAGTGAAGTCCTGCAACTCTGCACGTGGAAGTTAACTCGCATTAGCCTGCAGTGCTGTCCTAAAAAGGAGTGGACGGTCTCGTGACATGAAACTGAAGGTGTTTCGGTGTACTTCTCACCTTTTCAATATCATGAAGGATGCTGGTTGTCAGGACCGAAGAGCGCAATCACTCCCATACACCAGGTCTGACCATCATACATCAATAATCAGCAGTGAACCTGCCGCCAAGCATCAACTACACATGCCGGCAATCACCCCCCCCCCCGCACACAAAATGCACGAACACACGCACGCATGCACGCACACACGCACGCACGCACACACGCACGCACGCACGCACGCACACACGCACGCACACACACACAATCTTTATAAAGCAAACACCAACAGCATAGTTTCTTGTATGGTGGCCGTCACAGGTTGTGGTCGGTTCTAGACAGCATAGTTTTCTTGTATGGTGGCCGTCACAGGTTGTGGTCGGTTCTAGACAGCATAGTTGTCTTGTATGGTGGCCGTCACAGGTTGTGGTCGGTTCTAGACATCATAGTTGTCTTGTATGGTGGCCGTCACAGGTTGTGGTCAGTTCTAGACATGTCTGACCTGACGCATATCTTGTAACTGTATCAACGGACTTGGGTACCGGTAAACAAAAAATAGGTTTGTGTTGGAATATGTAGCTCCCTTCGGATATTATTATTAATTTAGTGCGCCTTTTATCATTTCGATTTGTATTTCCTTGTTTTTATACCTCGTAGACACAATGCGTATGGTATCGGAGTTAGACTGGTAGTAATTTCCGGAACGAAACGTTCGCCCAAAAAATTATGCGGTATGATCGGCGATTCACGGAGTGTGTATGAACTTGCTCGAAACCACCATCAACTTTGCACAAGTTAGTGGAGTTAAGCCTCTGATGGGGTCAATATGCACCACGCAAGTTTTTTTTTCCACGAAGAGCGAAAAACAGCGCGCCGAAACTTGGCCTACCTCTTCCCACATCGATTCGGCATGTTACGTGAAAATTTTGCGGTCAGGTCATCTACCGTTACTGAATTAGTCAAGGTCAACTGAGGTCACCTCCAAAAAATGTTCTATCAGCTTTCACGCTGTAACGTATAAAGATATTCTAATGAAACTTTGAGCGCCTGCTCGTCTTTAGGATGTAACAAAACGCTCCAGAATATTTTCTTCTTTGTTTTTGATGAATTACTAGGCTTGCCCATTTTATTTTGATATTTACCCTTTTCATATTACCCATTAAGTCTAAAATCAACGATTATGACTAAAATAAGCACTTTCTATGAGGTAAAGTTGACCCGAAGGGACGTTTCTCGGCAGACTTTATCCATTATAAATTATAAGTAAATAAAATCGAGAATTCAAAATTTTGAGAATAAAAATGGATACATTTTCGGTACACAAATATTTTTGGCCCATGATCAATTTCTCCTTCCTTTTCTGATCTCTAGTAGTTTGTTTATATTTCTTCCAAAATGAACTCTCCAGAGCTAAGCAAATCATGTCAGTCGCGATCTTATATTTTATGCCTTATTTTAGTCCTTTAGTGACGCCAATTTTGTGGATTTTGGATGTTTTCGGGCCCTACTCGTTTTGCGCTTTCTGATGACACTACTTTTGTTTTCGTGCAACACTTAGCTGGCAAATTTGATGGGGGATGTAAAATGACCGGTCCTCACCCGAAACGAGTGTGGGGATCTGACCGGAAAGAAGGTATTAACATAACCTTCTGGAACAATGGAAAGTGAAAGCAGATGCCGATGTGCCCCTGGTGTGTTCCATTTTGATTAGGTGGAAATGGAATACATCAGGAGGTCAGCACCAAATGGATCAGCTATGCGGCGGGTTAAGGAGTGTCCAAGTTCTTCATTTTAGACGCACCTTGATCATCGCAAGCACCTCTCTGAAACGGCCGAAAAATGCAAATGATAGAAACCTGCCGAGTGTTTGAGGTCAACTGCTATTCAATTTGCTCGGTCATCCAGTGGAGGTCGATCGACCGACCGATGGCGGAAGTTGGCCTGCACACGGAACAGTGTTCGCAGTGGCGCAGCCAGCATTTTCTGAAGAGGGGCCCAACTCCCAAAAATGGCATGAAATAAAGAACCCTTTCAGTGGTGAATATGGGCAATTTTCTAGTCTCAGCTTGTATATTTTTGGTTGTTAAGGGCTAGCCCCGAGTCCCCGCCCCCTCACTTGACTGCGCCTCTGAGTGCTATCCACTCCCCACTGCCTTCACGTCATAACTATCGATGTCGATCCATGGCTGAACAGGTTCCTGGGACACACTTCGCTGCTCTGGGAATATTGACCCGCGTTACAGGAGTCTCCCCTGTGCTTGTGTGGGCTGCCTTACACAGATCGATTTGTGGCACTACAGGAGTCGTCCCTGCGTTTATGCTAGCCACTGGATACGTTACAGGAGTTCTCCCCGTGCTTATGCTGGCTACCGGACACGTTACATGATTCCCTCTGTGTTCGTGCTGGCTACCGGACACGTTACACGAGTCCCTCTGTGTTTGTGCTAGCCACCGGATGCGTTACAGGAGTTCTCCCTGTGTTTGTGCTAGCCACCAGAAACGTTACAGGAGTCCCATTATGTTTGTGCTAGGATAAGGATCGATTAATGGCGTTCGTTGCAAGAGGATAGCCACAGGCTGGTATCTGCTTTCTCCGAACAGAAGGCACACATATGTTGATGTTGCAGTGCAGTCTAGTTGTAGGTATTGCGCGTGCGGCAAACATTCACGTGTTTGTCTCTGTATCCATGCGAATTAAAATCCTTGTCACAAGAGGTTTGTATTTACTACATCATATGCCTGAGAAGTAGTTCAATTCATGTCCTACTTCACTCAATAGTGCTAGTACTTCTTGAGTTATGCAACCGCCACAGAAAAACCGATTATCTGCATGTCCTATTTGGCCGCAGGGTATAGTTCTGCTAATGTTTTCTGAACTGGTTGTGATGAATCATAAGTAGTAGGGTGTGGCATAGCACTGGTGGTGAATCCATTGATAGTTTGCAATTTGAGAGGCGTTGTCTAACAAACTAACGATATCCTCTCGCAGTCAAGCTGTATTGCCCATTGCTCGAGCATTACTGGGGGTGGGGTGGAGGAGAAGTCGCAGTGCTGGATTTAGCGCCTGTTGACGTCACTGGTAGTTCCAGAGTGACAGATCCACAAGATATGGGGATTTCAAGATTTAGCGGGGAATGGGCGGTACGCCCCCTTCATCCCCACCTCACCAGCCCCGCCGCTTATGGTGGATAAAGATGGAGTTGGCGATCTTAATCAAGAGTCTCGAGGCTCGCTAAGTCCCCAGCTGTTCGCTGCGGCTAAACTACATCCAAAATCAGATGCGATTCATCCATTTTTGTGTTTACTGGTTCTGCTCTCCGCCAACATTCGCACAACCTAGAACATGCTTTATAACAATTAGTGCATGCACCACGTTTGGCGATAATGAACAACCTCGTAAAACACAAACGATGTAAGTACACACCTTTTTCATAGTTTGTGATTCATAAACGATGTACTTGAGATTTGTAGTTTTACTAGTTTGTGATGTTAAGAAAATATGATCTTTAGAACTAAAAACGCAAGCCGTGTATTCACACCGAATTCCGTGTGAATATACAGCTTGTGATTTTAGTGAAATTTGCCTCAGAGCTGCACACAGGTGTAGGACAGTGCAACGCAGACACAGAAGGTCAAATTTCAGAAAATCATAAATTTTGCTGCGCGTGAGATTTACGGCCGCAAAAGATTCGACGATATCTTAGGTGTCAGGAGAAACATCCATTGGCTGTCTGCCGTTGGCCTCGCCGCGTATCATGACGTGGGCCTCTTCTGCAGAATACCTACGCCACAAGAGCCCATTGTATTGTACAGACGGATCGCATACAACTGTTGCGTATCTCGCTGCACCAGACAATCCCGGATGCTGCACCTCCCACGCGTCAAGGCAAACTCCGGAAAACTGACAATATGGGGCTTCCGCAACGCAGAGCACACATGTCATCTCGAATGATATGAACGCGTAAACCAAGTTCAGGCGTTGTGTGTATGTATCTTCTTTCTTTGGCCTCATCTCATATTTCGCTTGTATTCCGGTGTATCATCTGTTATGTGGTCGCGCTGTTTACTCATTTCCCATGCGTACTCTACTTCCTGTATTGCTTTACGCACCTGTGTTTTAGGTGTTCTTGTATGACGGAATCTGTCATGGTGATTCCATGGTCTTGCTACTGGTTTCTTGGCGTCTTCGGCGCCATTGTCGTTTTTAGTGTATCTGCACTTTTGTGAATTTCTTAATTATGCATGAGCCGTGATCCACAAAGTGTTCACGTTGAATAAGACTGCATTGTCATGTTTTGAGCATACCTAGAATGTCATCTGGACATTTGAAACTCAGTTGAAACACCTCCTTTTGACTGATCGGCTCAAAAGTATTCCCTGTGCCTTGCTCAGGCTTATTTGTGCGTTGTGTTGCCACTTGTGTTTGCTTGCATGCACCGGCATTTGGATGTATTAACAAAGCGAACTTATCGAGGTACCTAGTGCTTTGCTGTCGTGTGCTCCCAGTACCCTTGAAAGCTTGAACTCCATGTAGATAATTATGATGATGACTGTTATGAGTTGAGTTATGATCCTTGGTCAATAACGCTAATGGGCCTTGCCGAGGGTCACAGACTCGCTGTGTTCTGTCTTTTAGCAAATTATTGTTCGAACTATACGGAAGCTGGCTATTACGATACCAATAATAAAAATATATATGCACCCGCAGGGCTTGCTCTGTTATTCTCACCAAGATTTCTAGTCCCGGTTTATAAAAAATGCGATATTATTTTACAACAACCCTTTTCCTCATGCCAGACATAGGTTGAACGATGGTTTCATCTCCGCCTCACAGGAAAACAGTTACAGGGGCATAGGAACGTACTAAAAAGTTGGAGTCAAGTCATGACTTAGGTTATTCTTCCCATGCACTTATCATGCCGCCAATAGTTAAGACTCCCCAGAAGCTGACGTCATAGTCCGGTAACGTCCGAGAGAGTGAGGCCATATTCTCGTAACGCCAGAGAAGCTGAGGTTATAGTGTCGTCACGCCCAAGGAGTTGATGTACTAGGTCAGTACCACCCGAGGAGCTGAGGTCATAGTGCAGTACCGCCCGAGGAGCTGAGGTCATAGTGCGGTAAAGCCCGAGGAGCTGAGGTCATGTCGGCGCAACGCCCGAGGAGCTGAGGTCATAGTGCAGTACCGCCCGAGGAGCTGAGGTCATAGTGGCGCAACGCCCGAGGAGCTGAGGTCATAGTGCAGTACCGCCCGAGGAGCTGAGGTCATAGTAGCGCAACGCCCGAGGAGCTGAAGTCATAGTGCAGTGCCGCCCGAGGAGTTGAGGTCATAGTGCAGTACCGCCCGAGGAGCTAAGGTCATAGTGCCATATCGACCGAGAAGCTAAGGTTATAGTTTCACAACGCTCCAAGCACTCCTTAATCTGACGCAGGAGCCACTAAGCATCAAGTGCATTGCGCTGTTCAGGACCATTGAAGGCTACTGTTTGCTAATAATTGGCAACACCAACCGTGTTTCTCTATTGTTGACATTGGTGTTTTGTACACAAGCGAGTGTCAAGCTAACAACCGCCGCTCGCAACGACAACTAGATAATACATATTGGTGTTGGCGTGGATCCACATGCTTGTCTGAAAACTCATCCATTTAAATCTTGGAAAATAACAGTCGCTTCGACAATGCGACATGGTCGAAATCGAGCCATTACTATAATTGGGCCTCCACATGCATCCTGGTCGTGTGTGGCGGTGCCCAGTCCGCCCCATAAATGTTCAGTGCGCATAGAGTGGACCGAGTGACCTCGCCGTCCCCTCGGTGACGAGGTAGTAAGGCACGCGTAACGACACCCCAGCAGGCACACCATATCCCGAGGGGAAAAATGTCAACCGAGTAGCAGCCGGGCTTTGCTGGTTCTTCTCAACGTGAGTTTCCGCAAGACATTTCGATCGGCTACTTTCACAGCAGAGGGCTGCGGAGGAGCACCGGCGAGCAGTGGTCGGCCACCACCACAGCAGAGGGCTGTGGAGGAGCTGCGACTATCAGTCGTGGCCACCACCACAGCAGGGGGCTGTGGAGGAGCTGCGGCCAGCAGTGGTCGGCTACTTTCACAGCAGAGGGCTGCGGAGGAGCACCGGCGAGCAGTGGTCGGCCACCACCACAGCAGGGGGCTGTGGAGGAGTACCGGCCAGCAGTGGTCGGCCACCACCACAGCAGAGGGCTGTGGAGGAGCTGCGACTATCAGTCGTGGCCACCACCACAGCAGAGGGCTGTGGAGGAGCACCGGCGAGCAGTGGTCGGCCACCACCACAGCAGAGGGCTGTGGAGGAGCACCGGCGAGCAGTGGTCGGCCACCACCACAGCAGAGGGCTGCGGAGGAGCTGCGGCCAGCAGTGGTCGGACACCACCACAGCAGAGGGCTGTGGAGGAGCACCGGCGAGCAGTGGTCGGCCACCACCACAG
Organism: Imbricaverruca yamaguchii; assembly: GCA_034440575.1. Classification (NCBI taxonomy): domain Eukaryota; kingdom Metazoa; phylum Arthropoda; class Thecostraca; family Neoverrucidae; genus Imbricaverruca; species Imbricaverruca yamaguchii. The sequence continues at coordinate 181,518 of JAOTOL010001446.1, forward strand.
CAGGGGGCTGTGGAGGAGTATCGGCCAGCAGTGGTCGGCTACTTTCACAGCAGAGGGCTGTGGAGGAGTACCGGCCAGCAGTGGTCGGCCACCATCACAGCAGAGGGCTGCGGAGGAGCTGCGGCCAGCAGTGGTCGGACACCACCACAGCAGAGGGCTGTGGAGGAGTATCGGCCAGCAGTGGTCGGCCACCACCACAGCAGGGGGCTGTGGAGGAGTATCGGCCAGCAGTGGTCGGCCACCACCACAGCAGGGGCTGTGGAGGAGCTGCGGTCAGCAGTGGTCGGCCACCACCACAGCAGGGGGCTGTGGAGGAGCTGCGGCGAGCAGTGGTCGGCCACCACCACAGCAGAGGGCTGTGGAGGAGCACCGGCGAGCAGTGGTCGGCCACCACCACAGCAGGGGGCTGTGGAGGAGTATCGGCCAGCAGTGGTCGGCCACCACCACAGCAGGGGCTGTGGAGGAGTACCGGCCAGCAGTGGTCGGCCACCATCACAGCAGGGGGCTGTGGAGGAGTATCGGCCAGCAGTGGTCGGCCACCACCACAGCAGGGGCTGTCGAGGAGTACCGGCCAGCAGTCGTCGGCCACCACCACAGCAGGGGCTGTGGAGGAGCACCGGCGAGCAGTGGTCGGCCACCACCACAGCAGGGGCTGTGGAGGGTATCGGCCAGCAGTGGTCGGCCACCACCACAGCAGGGGTCTGTGGAGGAGCTGCGGCCAGCAGTCGTCGGCCACCATCACTGCAGGAGGCTGTGGAGAAGCTGCGGTCAGCAGTGGTCGGCCACCACCACAGCAGGGGGCTGTGGAGGAGCTGCGGCCAGCAGTGTCGGCCACCATCACAGCAGGGGGCTGTGGGGAGCTGCGGCCAGCAGTCGTCGGCCGATCAACGCTCATGAGTGTGGCCGGCACCACCGTCGGACTCGAGATGGCGGTTTTCGTTTCGATGTCAGGCTGATTTTAATCCTACCATTGCTTCAAACGCACGGCTAGAGTGCTCAGCGAATAATTGTATCAGCGTTGCAGTGTCGCACGATGACGTAGGTATCTTATTAACCGATGTATTTACCGGGCAGATACCGAAGAGTTTTATATGGATGAAGACTGACAAGGGTACGGTTTGCTTATTGAGGTACCAGCAATATATAATATTGACAGGTGTAGTTGCGAGGGCGATATCGAAGAGCCATATATGAGTAAAGCCTGACAACGGCATAATGTTGCACTTAGGGTACCACTTAGGGTACCAATTAGGGTACCAATTAGGGTGCCACTTAGGGTACTGAGAACAAAATAAACAACTGGACTAAAGTCGTTGCCCTACCCAGGCTATGCTTATGTGACAAAACTGACGGTTTTTCTGTTGGGATGCTATAGCGTCATGTCAACGAATTATGCTCGCTCTGCTCAGATGAGTTAGGGTTCAGCTAATCAACTGCCAGATCAATGAGGGTAATACTGATCAGTTGCCAGATCAATAAGGGTAAAGCTGATGGGCTAACAGATCAGTGTGAAGCTGATGGTAGTCGATAGCAATTGCAATACACTTGATTGCGGCCATGTTGTTTTATATAAACCTTGCCGAGTTTTACGGAGCCACGCCCGTGAAGCGTTGAAAGTCGATGCCTGAGCCTAGCAGAGCAGCAGCAGAATCTCAGTGAGAGTGTAAGAATGTCAGGAACTGAGGTGATACTTATTCGGTATCTTCGTACCCCACAACGTCTGAAAAAGTATATTTAAAGAATTAAAGAGTTCAAGCTCGTCAAGCAGTGCACAGCAAACAACCAGCTGCCGTTCTGGGTCTGTGGCCAGACTGGACTACATGCGTGCGTAGCCAAGTGTGTAAGGCAATCCACGTGAGTAACGGACGGTCGGTACTGACACGACTGGCGGCCGGTACTGACACGGCCGGCGGCCGGTACTGGCACGGCCGGTACTCACACGGCTGGTACTGACACGGTCGGCACTGACACGGCCGGTACTGACACGACCGGCGGTCGGTACTGACACGGCCGGCACTGACACGGCCAGTACTGACACGACCGGCGGTCGGTACTGACACGACCGGCGGTCGGTACTGACACGGCCGGCGGTCGGTACTGGCACGGCCGGCGGCCGGTACTGACACGGCTGACGGCCGGTAGTGGCACGGCTGACGGCCGGTACTGGCACGGCCGGTACTGACACGGCTGGCGGCCGGTACTGACACGACCGGTGGCCGGTACTGACACGGCCGGTACTGACACGGCCGGTACTGACACGACTGGTGGCCGGTACTGACACGACTGGTGGCCGGTACTGGCACGGCCGGTACTGACACGGCTGGCGGCCGGTACTGACACGACCGGTGGCCGGTACTGACACGGCCGGTACTGACACGGCCGGTACTGACACGACCGGCGGCCGGTACTGGCACGGCCGGTTCTCAGAAGCGCGCCAGGTGTTGTCCATGACTCAGTCAGGGTGCGCGTCAGCGGCGCGCCATTCTCGGAAGTGGCGCCAATGTCCGAGAAGTGACGCCGTGGCGCACGGCCGGCCGGTGACGCCAGCGGCGAGCGGCAGGTGCACGCCCACCGGCCGCTGAGTCACACCCGCCGCCTGTTGTCCTCCTGACGGCCGGCTGTCGTGCGTGGCCCCGGCTCACTGCAGAAGCGCCGGCTTCTTGTTCAGCCTCGTGCGGATATGAATGAATTCCACGAAGCGGTGCGTGTTGGGCAACAAAGGAGATGAGATTTCATCATATCATAGGTGTGTTTTAAGCACATGTGGAATGCATTTGAATATTCTTATATGCTGCTTTAAGTTGAGGACGCCTTTACTTGTCGATGAACATTGGCAATATTGTAAACATTCTCGGAAGACCTTTTCTGTGGATTTGTGCCACATTTCCTGCTTAATGAGCCTGATTCCATGCAATAGTGCCCTTGGGTTGCATGTTCTCATATGCAGAGAAGGGCACCTCCTGACACCATTAAAAACTGGAATTCCTCTATTCTAATGGAACATCATAACCATTGCCGCAGGGACACCAGTAATGCCTTGGTCACAGTTGGCCCACGGTGTGTTAGCGTCGGCCGTAAGTCACCAAAGTTGTCATTATCGTGCCGTTGCCGCAAGGTAGAATACAGTAGCGGCGAGGCGATCTCAAGTTTTTTTTGCTCGTCCCAGACGCTTACGATTTGTTCAATTTAACATTAAACTTCTATTTCTTCGGAAATCGCAAGGCCGTAGGCCGCAGCCCCGCCCTATGTAGTGTCCCAATGTCGCTGTATGGTGGCCGTGAAGTGACTTCAAGGTCTCCTCACGGTTTTTACCCGATTTGGTGTGCCTAGTAAATCGTACAGCAGCCGCAACAACCGTGAGGCCTCCTGACTGTCACCTCACGGTGGCATCGCTGCCTCCGTGAGATGGCCGTACGATGTCCTAAATATTATACGGCGGCCGTGCAGTGACTTTACGGCTGCCGTACGATGCCTTAACGGTAACCGTACAGTTGGCGGCCGCCATATGTCCATCTTTCTGAAGAGGTATATATATATATATATATATATATATATATATATATATATATATTACATGGTATGACATTCGCCAGCCCGTCAGCATGGGATTCATTCCACCACAGATTCTGCGCCTGGCACACTTGAGATTACGACTGAGGCAGATCCACCACCGGCAGGAAGAAACTATAGCATCTATAGTAGTGTTAGAAGAAGAGCGGGCCCGTCAGGCAAGTCGGGCCCGTCCTTGCGGCGTCCTTGCGGCGTCCGTGACAACGGTGCGGGCGCCAGGCGATTGCCTCGCTCCGTGACAACAGTGCGGCCGCCTGGCGATTGCCTCGCTCCGTGACAACAGTGCGGGCGCCTGGCGACTGCCTTGCGGCGTCCGTGACAACAGTGCGGGCGCCTGGCGATTGCCTTGCGGCGTCCGTGACAACAGTGCGGGCGCCTGGCGACTGCCTTGCGGCGTCCGTGACAACAGTGTGGACGCCTGGCGACTGCCTTGCGGCGTCCGTGACAACAGTGCGGGCGCCTGCCGACTGCCTTGTGGCGTCCGTGACAACAGTGCGGGCGCCTGGCGACTGCCTTGCGGCGTCCGTGACAACAGTGTGGACGCCTGGCGACTGCCTTGCGGCGTCCGTGACAACAGTGCGGGCGCCTGCCGACTGCCTTGCGGCGTCCGTGACAACAGTGCGGGCGCCTGGCGATTGCCTTGCGGCGTCCGTGACAACAGTGCGGGCGCCTGGCGACTGCCTTGCGGCGTCCGTGACAACAGTGTGGACGCCTGGCGACTGCCTTGCGGCGTCCGTGACAACAGTGTGGACGCCTGGCGACTGCCTTGCGGCGTCCGTGACAACAGTGCGGACGCCTGGAGATTGCCTCGCTCCGTGACAACAGTGCGGGCGCCTGGAGATTGCCTCGCTCCGTGACAACAGTGCGGGCGCCTGGAGATTGCCTTGCGGCGTCCGAGACAACAGTGCGGGCGCCTGGCGACTGCCTTGCGGCGTCCGTGACAACAGTGCGGGCGCCTGGCGACTGCCTTGTGGCGTCCGTGACAACAGTGTGGACGCCTGGCGATTGCCTCGCTCCGTGACAACAGTGCGGGCGCCTGGCGATTTCCTTGCGGCGTCCGTGACAACAGTGCGGGCGCCTGGCGACTGCCTTGCGGCGTCCGTGACAACAGTGCGGGCGCCTGGCGACTGCCTTGTGGCGTCCGTGACAACAGTGCGGGCGCCTGGCGATTGCCTCGCTCCGTGACAACAGTGCGGGCGCCTGGCGACTGCCTTGTGGCGTCCGTGACAACAGCGCGGGCGCCTGGCGACTGCCTTGCGGCGTCCGTGACAACAGTGCGGGCGCCTGGAGATTGCCTTGCGGTCACCGTGAGGACGCTTCGCGGTTTGTTAACAAGCTCCTTGTGGTCTCCTCATGCATTTTGATTGTATGACTTTTACGATTGCTCTGCGGACCCTGTAACATTTGTGAACACTGCTACCGCAGCCCGCACAGGCGTACGATGTGTTAATCCCATCTACAAACCGTAGCCTGCAGAATTATGCGGCGGCAGCATCATACGTGACAGAGGCATAAGGCAAAGGCGTTCGGAATGGCCACAATTGCGCTTCTTTTTTTTTCTTCTTTTTTTTATAAATTCCCCTACCCATTAATAGGTAGGCAGGAGTGCCCTTCCATACCCGTGCGACCTAATTACGTTAAATTCCAAGGGTGATAGGTAGGTCATGGTAAGCAAATCAAGGCAGGTCACACCACTCCCCGCTCCTGTTTCTTGCTGGACAGATCCCGCCATCAGATATTAGTAAAAGATGTTCCTGAAGCCCTCAGACAATTAGCAATGCTAGTAACGTCTTCGAGGGCTCCACGAAAATAACTGCTATAGGTGTTAATGGGGAAATAATACAAAATCATAACCTTGCACATGCATTTCCTAAACTACTACAACACTAAGGAGAAAGGACGAAAAAGTATGAAGAGGAAGAAAAGAAAACATGATTCTTAAACGAAAAAAATGCTTTAAGCTCATTCTTCCCATGCAGCATCCTTAGTTGTATTTTTGTGGATCTATGCCGTCAATGCCAAGGGTAGCAGATCCAATACACTGACTTTATTTTATCTGTGTATCTTTACCTTGGCCTAGAGGAAGACAACAAGAATTTGTATCCGACTTTTGGCAACAGAAATATAATTTTATGATATCCACATCTATTGGGTGCAAGGACTTTCTTTGAAGTCCCATTATGTCAAGAAATTTACAAAGAAAATTCAATGAATCAGCGATCTAATCATGACCCCTGTCAGGTCACGAGAGGTCACAAAATTCCACAAAAATAAACATGTATCCGGGCTCGTGATAGATGCAACAAGTGATTTGGCTTGGTGCCAAACTCTATCAAGTTTGTTACAAGTTTCCAAAATAGCATATGTCAGGCATTTTAAAGCTTTTAGTCACGACCTCATTAGCATGAACTATGCGAGAATACACTGGCCAGCAGCAACATGATGGGTTCCACAAAGCAGGGGACCACAATTATTGTGGCGGCGATGAAAACAACACCAATTGTCAGGAACAAACACATCTATAAATAAGTTTGACAAAATACAAACCTTCATATCCTAACATGCACTGAGATCCTGATCTTCACAAAGTCTGGGTACCCTAGCCGTTGGATGAAGATACGCACGCACGCGCACACGCGCAAACACACACACACACATGTATATATATGCCATTTATGACCATTTATGTATGGTCTTATATATATACACATGTATATATAAGACCATTTATGTATTAGTGTATATACCTACAAATATGCATAGATATGTGCGAAGATACCCAGGTGGAGACGGATTGTAATTCAGCCAGTCATTTTAGCTTTTATTGTACCATTCGCCAAACGCCATCACTAGTCGTATGAGAGTGAATCCTTTCCATTTCATGCAAGGACAAGAAGAAAGTGTGCTAGCTATTCACGAGTTCCTTACCGCCACTTCTCAACAACTAAGTAGCCATAGTAGCAACAATAACCCGCCATCGGTTCCCAATGCCAATGTCTTCAGTGGGCATGTCGTGCAGTGGGTAAGCCATGTGTAAACAGCACAAAGACTATGTCGTAACATAGCCGTCAGAACGTCGACGTAGCGGCATTGGGAACAAGGTTATCCAGTCTGGGGTCATCGTCGCGCACGTGCAGCAGAGAACAATGCGGACGGCCAGTGTAGTTCCCAGTGTTGCTGCCGTCCACGCTGTTCTTGTGGCTGTTTTTCGCAGTCTGCATATAAGCGATGCCGCAGCACACACAGGACGCTCTGTTCATCTCCGACTGTAATTACCAGTTTGGCATTGTTTTGTAGCAAAAACGCCCTCATACTAGGCGAACGGCGCGGGCAGGCGCACAAAGCCCTGCTGAGAACGGCACAAAGCCCTACTGAGAGCGGCACAAAGCACTGCTGAGAACGGCACAAAGCCCTGCTGAGAACGGCTCAAAGCCCTGCTGATAACGGCACAAGGCCCTGCTGAGAACGGCACAAAGCCCTGCTGAGAATGGTACAAAGCCCTGCTGAGAACGGCACAAAGCCCTGCTGAGAACGGCACAAAGCCCTGCTGAGAACGGCAAAAAAACCCTGCTGATAACGGTGCGGGGATGAAGTGTGGCTTTGAAGACAACATAAGTCTTTCTGACCGAGCTCAAGCCGACAGAACTTAAGCATTTTCTGTACATTTCATGAATATATACGCAATTCCTCAGGAAACGGGCAGACAAAGCAACAAACAAGGGCAGATAAAAGTGCTAAAGGGTGAAAATACGACACTGGTCCTTTAAGGCTGGACATTCTAATTATCACGGTCAATCTAGACTCCCGTCACTGCCACACACCAACGTCACGCTCCCAAGGTACATGGGGTGGATCTCGTCACTTCACGGTGTTGTAACATGGGTCGCCCTAATGCAGCCTACATTAGAATATCCCACCATTGTCTAGCTGCCCCTTCAATTGCGTCGCATACCAAACAGGGATAGTTCATCGGTTAATTTTCTCTTTGGTTTCAACTACGATCTGCTAGAAAAAAAATTAAAGAACTTTAGCGCATCCGTCACCTCTAGCTTAATTAGCAATTACGCGACACTGCAGTTATCATCACTGGAGTTACTGTTAATCACGCAAACTAGTGTGACTCTAAAAAGTGGTGACCATGCGTACCAGTGTCACTCAAACAACTGATGAACACACGTACCAGTTTCACTCAAACAACTGATGAACACACGTACCAGCGTCACTCAAATAACTGGTGACCACGTGTACCTGTGTCACCCTAGCAACTGGAGACCACGTGCACCTGTGTCACCCTAGCAACTGGTGACCACGTGTACCTGTGTCACCCTAGCAACTGGTGACCACGTGCACCTGTGTCACCCTAGCAACTGGTGACCACGTTTACCTGTGTCACCCTAGCAACTGGTGACCACGTGCACCTGTGTCACCCTAGCAACTGGTGACCACGTGTACCTGTGTCACCCTAGCAACTGGTGACCACGTGCACCTGTGTCACCCTAGCAACTGGTGACCACGTTTACCTGTGTCACCCTAGCAACTGGTGACCACGTGTACCTGTGTCACCCTAGCAACTGGTGACCACGTGCACCTGTGTCACCCTAGCAACTGGTGACCACGTGTACCTGTGTCACCCTAGCAACTGGTGACCACGTGCACCTGTGTCACCCTAGCAACTGGTGACCACGTGCACCAGCGTCACCCTAGCAACTGGTGACCACGTGTACCTGTGTCACCCTAGCAACTGGTGACCACGTGTACCTGTGTCACCCTAGCAACTGGTGACCACGTGTACCTGTGTCACCCTAGCAACTGGTGACCACGTGCACCTGTGTCACCCTAGCAACTGGTGACCACGTTTACCTGTGTCACCCTAGCAACTGGTGACCACGTGCACCTGTGTCACCCTAGCAACTGGTGACCACGTGTACCTGTGTCACCCTAGCAACTGGTGACCGGGTGCCTGTGTCCTAGCAACTGGTGACCACGTTTACCTGTGTACCCTAGCAACTGGTGACCACGTGTACCTGTGTCACCCTAGCAACTGGTGACCACGTGCACCTGTGTCACCCTAGCAACTGGTGACCACGTGCACCTGTGTCACCCTAGCAACTGGTGACCACGTGCACCTGTGTCACCCTAGCAACTGGTGAGCACGTGCACCAGCGTCACTCTAACAGCACTAACCTCTCCTCCTTAGGTCTGCATAAATGCCTGGTTTTGGTCTACTGTCTTCCACGCCAAGGACAGCGACATCACGGAGAAATTGGACTACTTCTGCGCCTTCTCTATGGTCCTGTTCTTCTTTTATTCAGCTTGCATTAGGTAAGTGAGTATCTATAATTACAACATCGTTCGGAGCAAAACCAATGTCCTTGTAATGGGTTTAACTTTATTGTTGTATGTTCTATGCCCAGGCATGATTTTTGGTTGGCGCATGTTAAAACCATCATACTCATCATCCAAATAGCTGTAACAACCTTCTGCAGTAAAAGGGTTTATATGGCAACACGTCAGAATCCCACAGCATGTGTCCATACTTGCTGGAGTACCAGTCTAATGCGTGCAGATTTCGCTTGGTGTCAGCTATGTGTACACCTAGTGTCAGTTATGTGTACACCTAGTGTTAATTATGTGTGCACCTGGTGTCAGTTATGTGTACACCTGGTGTCAGCTATGTGTACACCTAGTGTCAGCTATGTGTACACCTGGTGTCAGCTATGTGTACACCTAGTGTCAGCTATGTGTACGATTAGTGTTAGCTATGTGTGCACCTGGTGTCAGTTACGTGTACACCTAGTGTCGGCTATGCGTACACCTTGAGTCGGCTATGTGCACACCTGGTGTCAGTTATGTGTGCACCTGGTGTCAGCTATGTGTGCACCCCGTATCAGTTATGTGTACACCTGGTGTCAGTTATGTGTGCACCTGGTGTCAGCTCTGTGTACACCTAGTGTCAGCTATGTATGCACCTTGAGTCGGCTATATGTGGACCTAAGGTCAGCTACATGCGCATCGGGTGTCAGCTATATGTGGATCTAAGATCAGCCATGTGTGAATCTGGAGTCACTTTTTTGTGAATCTGGAGTCAGTCTTGTGTGAATCCGTAGCCACTTTTGTGTGGATCTAAGGTCAGCTATATGTGGATCTGTAGTCAGTTATTGTGGCTTTAAGATCAGCTATGCGAAGATCTGAGGTCAGTCATGTGTGGCCTGTGACTGGGTGCATGTAGACCTATGTTCAATTATGTATGCACTAAGGACCAATTATGTGCATCTCGTCGCAAGGATTCCGCCACGGTTTTCGGACTGGGTGTAATGAGCTCTCATATTGGACCCCCGGGATTCTGTTCTCCGTGATTATGTCCCCCCCCCCCGTGATTCTGTTCTCTGTGATTTTGTACCCCGTGATTCTGCCCCCGTGCTTCTTTCCCCCATGATTATATCCCCCGGGATTCTGTCACCCGTGATTCTGTCCCCAGGATTCTGTCCCCCGTGATTCTGTCCACCCGTGATTATGTCCCCCGTGATTCTGTCCCCCGTGATTCTGTCCCCCGTGATTATGTCCCCCGTGATTATGTCCCCCGTGATTCTCTCCCCCGTGATTCTATCACCACATCATCGTCGGTGCCTTCCACAAATTTGTAATCTCATTTCTGAATACTTGAACAATTTGTGAGGCCCCGCTACTGGATGTTTGGAGCCTTTTCTTTGGAGAAGATTAGAGAGCCACAATGGAATTCATGGGCCACTCAGCTTCCGGACCGGAATTGGATGCCTCGAGCTCTGGCGTATGTCAGGCTCCCTACAGCTCGGACTTCCTCTAGGCTTTCAGTGACTTTAGCCTGCAATCAGGAATATCTCAAGACTCAGTCTTGAGTTTAGTTTGTTGAGTTCAACTAAAGTTTAGTTCCTCCGCGTCTTTAGCGCGAATGACCGATGGGCCGATGAATCCAAGCGCTTTGAGCACGAAGGGCCGTTGCGTTCCACCCGTTCCGAGAAGTCCGTGGAACGCGCCCCCTTGGGCAGAATCCATGAACCTGGGGCGAGCTTTGTGTGGACTGGGTTAGTTTTGTGTGGCAGGTCAGTCGTATGCACATTCAGGGTTCGCTATGTGTGGACCTGGGATCAGTTGTACGCTACCTACACATGGGATATCATGTTAAATGTCATGCGTATATTATTTGGTGTAGCAGCAATGTGATGCAGGTAATTCACATTTATCAGACAAAATCCACAAGTGTGACTGCAATATATGCTGTAGGTTTCAGTGTGAGGTCAAGAAGTGCAAGCGCTTGATATTTGGATGCTCGAAGCAGGATGCGCAAAACATGTGAATCCGATCGAGTTTTCGGGCCGGTTGCCTCAATGACGGATCATTGCAGTGGTTAGACAAAATCCTGCATCATGCTCGGCGCCGCGGTTGTTTAATCACGCTTTATGTTGTGAGTCATCTCAAAAGAGAAATAAAACACTTTGTGTATAAACTATTCACATTTGAAAATAAATTAACTTTCAGAGATTGGATATAAATATAGCTGGTTGTTAAGACGAGGATCATTGCATAAATAAATTGAAACATGTAGCATATCCTCATTGATTGAAAGGACCTCTAATGACATCAGAAGCATCCGTATAAATTTGGGTCGCCCGTCGTCTGACTGCATTTGAATGACAAGCAGACAGGGCGATTGGAAGACACCCACCGCGCAAAGCAAATCTTACTCGCATAAATACTGAAATTAATATCGGTTGCAATACAACACTCAATTAATGGTACAATAACTATGGTAATACTCTTCCAACACAAACATGACGAAAGTGGATATCTTCCAATGGACTAGATCCAGAAGAAATATTGTATTACCTTTTTTACGAATTTTATTGCAACTACTCCAATGTGTTCTAGTTCACCTGAGCAGCACATGGGATGAAAAGTTTGAGGGGATGCACTCAAGCCTTCCCGGAGGGGCGCCGTTTTCTCTCGGAGGGACGCCTCTGGTTACAAGTGATCCGTGGTGCAGTGGGTCCCTCCCGGAGGGACGCCTCCCTTCCAAGGAGCGCCTTCTCCTCTCAGAGGGACGCTTATGGCTGACAAATTCGAGAGGGGTGCACTCGGGCCTTCCCAGAGGGGCGTCTTTCCCGGCCAAATGGGCATGACCTTTCCATGGACATATGCCACCAATGCATTCGTCCCTGTGCCAAATCAGTTCAAAGGGCGCTGAGTGAGCGAATCACAGGAGTGTGACCCCATGAGGAACCCAAATATTGACTAGAATGGCGCTTATCTCACCACAGGTCGATAAACTGGCCTTCGGTGCGTCACCTACGTCCATGTATTGGGGAGCATGCGTCTTCAGCAATGTGCGCACTAACATAGACGGAAAACATAGATACGTGGAATTGATGCGTAGCATAGAAAACATGGATATCCGTGCGTCAAGGTTAGGCGCCTATTTCGCCAGTACAGGTGTTTTCCGGACAGCTGGATGGCATGACAATGCAGTCACCTACCTGGACCATTCAGGCACCACGCTTCGTAATATGCGAAACATTACTAACTAAATATGCCCCCCCGGCAAGAAAGGCCTCCTTGTAGACAGTTGCGTGCCTTGAGCATACAGGCATCCTCCCGGTCCACTGATGCTCGCTTCACAGTTGGATGCTGCCCTGGGCCAGCGGTCCACTGATGCTCGCTTCACAGTTGGATGCTACCCTGGGCCAGCGGTCCACTGATGCTCGCTTCACAGTTGGATGCTGCCCTGGGCCAGCGGTCCACTGATGCTCGCTTCACAGTTGGATGCTTCCCTGGGCCAGCGGTCCACTGATGCTCGCTTCACAGTTGGATGCTGCCCTGGGCCAGCGGTCCACTGATGCTCGCTTCACAGTTGGATGCTACCCTGGGCCAGCGGTCCACTGATGCTCGCTTCACAGTTGGATGCTTCCCTGGGCCAGGTGATGACTTGATAAGACAAGCGCCGTTTCAGATAGTTAGTACTTCTAGTGCAAATTTAGGCACAGTGGTGGACAACCCTGCGCCCCCCTTGACAGTACTAGTACAGGCACTTTCTGACCGCCACTCTTTAGAACGTATGTGCCTTCCTGGACCAGGCGAGCGTCCTTCCTGATGATGTAGGTGTAGTTTACAGTTTCGCTTCACTTCGCTACATAGTGCAGCAATTAGCCCAGAATGGCCAACATGGTCACTGGTGCAGCTGGATAACGCAAAACGAGCATACCATCTGTCATATAGGACACATATTTGTCAGATCACAGCATCCGGGCAATTATCTAGTTCAGATACAGAAAATGCCTGTCTCATGTATAATTCATGAGAAAAACCAGCAGTTATTTTCCGCTTATGACTGTACCACCTGTACCGCCATGAAGAATTTTAGCGAAAAACATAGTAAAAAGTTATATGGCTGCAAGGACAAACGAGGAGTTTCGATGCAGCAGAGCGCTCTTCTGGTGGGCCGGGTACCTTCTCCGGTGAGGAGCGCCACCGATTGAGAGAAATCAACGGAGTGAACTCAGATCTCAGCAAGAGGCCCATATTTTTCAGAACGGTTACGTTGGCTGAAAAGATGGAACAAGAACAGATAGTCGACCGGTCCTGAGGATCGCCGTCCTGAGAGACGTACATTCAGTGACCCCATTCGCATCCCAAGGCGTGTTTTAAGAAAGATTAGCCCGGGAGGTGACGATGACAATGCATGCCGAAAGTGATGAACCGGGTCGGGGTTGGTAAATTTACTCTTAAAATCGATACGTTTTTACATGATTGGAGGGATTTTCGTCCCCAATTAACACGTCAACATATGCTCCGCTGAGTCCTCCACTGAGACCAAGCTGCTCGGAGGAAGTGCTCGCAACTTCAGCTTCAAATGTCGTAAACAAGATCACTTTCAGTGAACTTTGGCAGTGATGTCGAGCAAAGCGTGCTGTGCACCCAGACAATAACTTCCTTTGAATAATTAGAGGCATCGGCGAATCGACCAGTAAAATTATGAACGTCTGATCTAGCCATGCCTACGTAAACTAATGTCGGGATGCAGCGCTTCACTTCGAAGATCTTTTTTCTTTTAAGGTATGGCATCTAAGCAGCTTCAGTGAGCCCACCAAGAGGGTGTGGCGCCCCCCCCCCACAACCACTTGCACGCGTACCCTCCCACTGCCTATCCTTATGACTCAGTGTGCCCCCTCCCCTCCCGACCGGGAAAGGCTCAGGAAGGCTCAAATCTCGAATCCCTTCACCGCTGAAGGGATTTTTTGCTCAGTTAAAACATGCCTTTTTAAGAAGAAAAAGTAATGTATCAGCATATTCGAATGTACCCCTTTTCCCGTTCAACAAATGGTTCCGCCAAAGGCGCCCCCAGAAACTGTTCCCCTTTCCCATGAGCATTACTGGACACGTTCCTTAACACTTAATTGCAATTATCGTACATTCAGTAGGTGCAGTCAGCATAACGATGATATGACGCTACCAGCCAACCAATCGATGCCAGTTTATTTGTCCGAATTGAATTACGGCTCCATGGCTCCATAAAGAAATCATAATTAGCGCCATTTCGAGCCAACGTTTGCGTGTCATGTTTTCCAATTTCATAAATTTGAAGCATTGTCCCGCATCCGACAACCAATTAATTGGGAGCAAAGGTGCATGCTTGCGGCCGCTGGATAACATGATGTGTTCTGGACCATTCGACAGAGCGTGTATTTTGGCCTGTTGGTGCGGTAGAGCACACCGCCAGCGCGTTCTGTGGCGCTGGACATTGCGTTCTGTTTGGACTGCTGGACGTTGTGTTGTGTCCTAGACTGTAGGACAACGTGTTGAGTTCTGGGCTGCAGGACATCATGGTGTGTTCTCGACTGTGGGACACTATGTCGTGTTCTGGAATGTGAATCACTGCGGTGTTTCCTGGACTGCTGGACTTCGTGCGGTTTTCTGGGCTGTCGGACTTTGCAACGTAGTCGTCTGGGCTGCTGAACATTGTGTCATTTTGCTATTTTCTTGTTTATGGGACATTATGATACGTTCTGGACTGTGGATCGATGCGAGTTTTCTGCACTGCTGGATGTTGTGCTATGTCTAGGCCTTCTGAATAATGCGGTAATCTAATGGCAAAATGGCGAATTTGGTCTTCTCATGCTGTCACACTGGATGATGGAATGCAATTGACCTGACGTCTGGGTTAGGTACCAGGCTCGGACAGTAGAACTGAGATGACAGAACTTCACTTGGCTGCCGCCTGAATGGCCAGCCAGCAGCCCATGGCTTCGGAGAACTGCCTTCGTGTTCCGACGTTACTACATTAATGCCGGTCCTATTTTAGCCGCGATGCCTCGCCACGCTGGCTTAAGCCTGTCGCTGCCCCGCCCCTCACACCCCTGTCGCTGCCCCGCCCCTCACACCCCTGTCGCTGCCCCGCCCCTCACACCCCTGTCGCTGCCCCGTCCCTCACACCCCGGTACATTGAAGCTCGGTCTTGTGCCTGTCGCTGCCCCTCCCCTCACACCCCTGTCGCTGCCCCTCCCCTCACACCCCTGTCGCTGCCCCGCCCCTCACACCCCTGTCGCTGCCCCGCCCCTCACACCCCTGTCGCTGCCCCGCCCCTCACACCCCTGTCGCTGCCCCGTCCCTCACACCCCGGTACATTGAAGCTCGGTCTTGTGCCTGTCGCTGCCCCTCCCCTCACACCCCTGTCGCTGCCCCGCCCCTCACACCCCTGTCGCTGCCCCGCCCCTCACTCCCCGGTACACTGGAGCTCGGTGTTCTACCTGTCGCTGCGATGGACGTGGACTCCGATGGCCATGGATTCCGACATGGACTCTGACTCTATCTCTGCCCATGAACTCCGACAGGCTTCGGCAGCCTGTAAACTAAAGCGACCAAATTTGGAGCCCGTGGACTCCGACAGTTTTTGACCACCAGCATGCTCCGACCTATCACGGCAGCCCGCTGGCTCGCGTTTTGAGGTTCGCCGGAACAGCCGACAGTGCCGGCCAATGAGTGGCGTCCGGTGGTGTGACGTCAGAGCCGACTCCGGCATAGTGCTGCCGTGACGTCACTGCAGCCCGTCCGGCGCCGTACGACCGGCCAGCGAGCGCTGCCAGGCGTCCATGACGTCTCTGCCATCGCCAGGGTCAAGTTCCCCGCTGGAGCACGCAGAACACTGACAGTGTCGCATAGTAGAGGTCTGCAGAGGACGGTACTGATGGTGTCTCATGATAGAGGTCGGAAACAGATGGTACTGATGGTGTCGCATAGTAGAGGTTTGCAGAGGACGGCACTGATGGTGTCTCATGATAGAGATCGGAAACAGATGGTACTGATGGTGTCGCATATTAGAGGTTTGCAGAGGACGGCACTGATGGTGTCTCATGATAGAGATCGGAAACAGATGGTACTGATGGTGTCTCATGATAGGGGTCGGAAACGTACAGTACTAATGGTGTCTCATGACAAGGGCGGGCAGCTGATGGCACTGACGATGCTTCATGATAAAGTCGGCAGCTGATGCACTGATAGTGTATCATAATAGAGGCCGGAAGCTGATGGTAGGCAATTATAGTGTCTCACGACAGAGGCGGGCAGCTGATGGTACTGACAATGTCTCATGCTAGAGATCGGCAGATGATGGTGCTGATGGTGTCTCTGTTTGGTATTTTTGACTAGATCTCTTTCCAGTGGGTTCATTGACTGATCCACTCAATGTCTAGGTGGACTGCTGCATATCTGGCACGCTACATACCTGTCTCACTGCATACTTGCCTTACTACATATCTCGCTCACTACATATCTGGCTCACTACATACCTGTCTCACTACATATCTGTCTCACTACATACCTGTCTCACTACATACCTGTCTCACTACATACCTGTCTCACTACATGACTGTCTCACTACATACCTGTCTCACTACATACCTGTCTCACTACATATCTGTCTCACTACATACCTGTCTCACTACATACCTGTCTCACTACATACCTGTCTCACTACATACCTGTCTCACTACATACCTGTCTCACTACATACCTGGCTCACTACATACCTGTCTCACTACATACCTGTCTCACTACATGACTGTCTCACTACATACCTGTCTCACTACATACCTGTCTCACTACATATCTGTCTCACTACATACCTGTATCACTACATATCTGTCTCACTACATACCTGTCTCACTACATACTTTCCTTACTACATATCTCGCTCACTACATATCTGGCTCACTACATATCTGTCTCACTACATACCTGTATCACTACATATCTGTCTCACTACATACCTGTCTCACTACATACTTTCCTTACTACATATCTCGCTCACTACATATCTGGCTCACTACATACCTGTCTCACTACATACCTGTCTCACTACATACCTGTCTCACTACATATCTGTCTCACTACATATCTGTCTCACTACATACCTGTATCACTACATACCTGTCTCACTACATACCTGTCTCACTACATACTTGTCTCACTACATATCTGTCTCACTACATACCTGTCTCACTACATACCTGTCTCACTACATACTTGTCTCACCACATATCTGTCTCACTACATACCTGTCTCACTACATACCTGTCTCACTACATACCTGTCTCACTACATACCTGTCTCACTATATACCTGTCTCACTACATACCTGTCTCACTACATACCTGTCTCACTACATACCTGTCTCACTACATACCTGTCTCACTACATACCTGTCTCACTACATATCTGTCTCACTACATATCTGTCTCACTACATACCTGTATCACTACATATCTGTCTCACTACATACCTGTCTCACTACATACTTTCCTTACTACATATCTCGCTCACTACATATCTGGCTCACTACATACCTGTCTCACTACATACCTGTCTCACTACATACCTGTCTCACTACATATCTGTCTCACTACATATCTGTCTCACTACATACCTGTATCACTACATACCTGTCTCACTACATACCTGTCTCACTACATACTTGTCTCACTACATATCTGTCTCACTACATACCTGTCTCACTACATACCTGTCTCACTACATACTTGTCTCACTACATATCTGTCTCACTACATACCTGTCTCACTACATACCTGTCTCACTACATACCTGTCTCACTATATACCTGCCTCACTGCATACCTGTCTCACTACATACCTGTCTCACTACATACCTGTCTCACTACATACCTGTCTCACTACATACCTGTCTCACTACATATCTGTCTCACTACATATCTGTCTCACTACATACCTGTCTCACTACATATCTGTCTCACTACATACCTGTCTCACTACATACCTGTCTCACTACATATCTGGCTCACTACATATCTGTCTCACTACATACCTGTCTCACTACATACCTGTCTCACTACATACCTGTCTCACTACATACCTGTCTCACTACATATCTGTCTCACTACATACCTGTCTCACTACATACCTGTCTCACTACATACCTGTCTCACTACATGACTGGCTCACTACATACCTGTCTCACTACATACCTGTCTCACTACATACTTGTCTCACTACATATCTGTCTCACTACATACCTGTCTCACTACATACCTGTCTCACTACATACTTGTCTCACTACATATCTGTCTCACTACATACCTGTCTCACTACATACCTGTCTCACTACATACCTGTCTCACTACATACCTGTCTCACTATATACCTGTCTCACTACATACCTGTCTCACTACATACCTGTCTCACTGCATACCTGTCTCACTACATACCTGTATCACTAGATACCTGTCTCACTACATATCTGTCTCACTACATACCTGTCTCACTACATACCTGTCTCACTACATACTTGTCTCACTACATGACTGGCTCACTACATACCTGTCTCACTACATACCTGTCTCACTACATACCTGTCTCACTACATACCTGTCTCACTACATACCTGTCTCACTACATACCTGTCTCACTACATACCTGTCTCACTACATATCTGTCTCACTACATAACTGGCTCACTACATACCTGTCTCACTACATACCTGTCTCACTACATACCTGTCTCACTACATACCTGTCTCACTACATACCTGTCTCACTACATACCTGTCTCACTACATACCTAACATACCTGTCTCACTACATACCTGTCTCACTACATACCTGTCTCACTACATACCTGTCTCACTACATACCTGTCTCACTACATACCTGTCTCACTACATACCTGTCTCACTACATACCTGTCTCACTACATACCTGTCTCACTACATACCTGTCTCATTACATATCTGTCTCACTACATACATGGCTCACTACATATCTGTCTCACTACATACCTGTCTCACTACATGACTGGCTCACTACATACCTGTCTCACTACATACCTGTCTCGCTACATACCTGTCTCGCTACATACCTGTATCACTACATACCTGTCTCACTACATACCTGTCTCACTACATACCTGTCTCACTACATACCTGTCTCACTACATACCTGTCTCACTACATACCTGTCTCACTACATACCTGTCTCACTACATACCTGTCTCACTACATACCTGTCTCACTACATACCTGTCTCACTACATACCTGTCTCACTACATACCTGTCTCACTACATACCTGTCTCACTACATACCTGTCTCACTACATACCTGTCTCACTACATACCTGTCTCACTACATACCTGTCTCACTACATACCTGTCTCACTACATACCTGTCTCACTACATACCTGTCTCACTACATACCTGTCTCACTACATACCTGTCTCACTACATACCTGTCTCACTACATACCTGTCTCACTACATACCTGTCTCACTACATACCTGTCTCACTACATACCTGTCTCACTACATACCTGTCTCACTACATACCTGTCTCACTACATACCTGTCTCACTACATACCTGTCTCACTACATACCTGTCTCACTACATGACTGTCTCACTACATACCTGTCTCACTACATACCTGTCTCACTACATACCTGTCTCACTACATACCTGTCTCACTACATACCTGTCTCACTACATACCTGTCTCACTACATACCTGTCTCACTACATACCTGTCTCGCTACATACCTGTCTCACTACCTGCGCTACAGGCCACCAGACGACAACGCCATTATACGATTTTTTATCTCTCGACATTTAGGCGAGTTCCCGCTCGGCCGCCGGCTGATAGTTCTGGGCGACTTCAACATCCCTGAGCTTGACTGGGGAGTACCGTCTGCGTCCGACTGGACCAACCCGGTCCGGATTAAGCCAACGACCCGGGCCAACTGCTTCTTGGGAGGGTGCGATTTTCACGGACCGCGCCAATACGACACTCAAGCTACAGGAACCAACAATATTCAAGCTTGGTGCTCACTATCTGTGTCGCAGCAAATGCCTCTGTTTGGAAGGGTATCATAGACTCGGACCATGACGAAATCGAGGCTAATCTCCTTCCGCCGAGACCATCAAATCCGGCTGTATCCAGATCGGCTGCCTATGACTACAAGAGAGCATATTTGAACTCACTGCGAAGCTATCTGGAACTTTTACCGTGAAACGAGCTGAATGACTTAGATGTTGACAATGCTTTTGAGATGCTTTGCTTGTTAGTCGGAGCTAGTCTTCGTGATAATGTGCCGGTCGGGACTCCTCGCCATAGACTCCTGCCGTGGTTCGACGGTGAAGCCGAGTGTGCACTAGCCGCGAAATAATATGCACATCGTCGGATGAAAAGGCACCAGAGTGACAGTGTCATTCGGCGCGATTTTACAGAGAAGCGCGACTCCCTTAACATTCGCACGTCCGGCGGTCCGCGCCAACTTCGCATGTCCGGGGGGTGGGCAGATGTCTGCCCCCTATTATCTCTGGAACTATGCTAGCTAGCGACAAACTGAAAACGGCGTGGGATAGCCGGTGATGGGCTCTATCGAAAGTGTTTCGGTCATTTTTTTCGCTCAGGTCAACATTCAGGTCACTGGTCCATCATATGTCAAATTCGACCAGATCAGGTGCGACTCAGATATTGACACATATCTCAGCACCTGTAACAGCTAGAAACAAACGGCAAACTCTATTCGACAGTCCTTTAAATGTGCTACCAACAATACGCGGTGTAATTTAAGGTAAGGTCAACCGAACCTCAGATCAAGGGCATGAAGTCATGACCTCAGGTAAAGGTTATGAAGTCGCCTAGGGATATCATGTAATGTATCAATCGACACGTCTTGACGATACAAGCACAATGACGGTAATTTCAGCCTTCTAGCTCAATGCAGTGCGATATAATGCGCAGAAATGTGTAGTGATCTCAGGTGACCTCAGATAACTTGGTGAGGTCACTGAGCAAAAATGTCAGCAGTACCATTGACCATAGCTTCCATCTACATGCCACAACCGTTGTGAAGTCATTCCGAGCGAAAATATGTAACCAGGAAACATTTGTATATTTCACCATAGACGTATAATGGGGAAGCCATGACCGCGACCTGACCTAAGGTCAATGCTACGAAAAAACCGTTATACATAGTATGGTCCCTGATGAGGTCATGGCATGTTATAAGTTTGAAATCAATCGCCCAATTATTGTGGAAGTTATGCCACCTAGAACTCCGAGTGTAGTTGGGTCACTTCGCCTAACCTGATGACCTGACCTGAGGTGACCCAGGATTAAACATGTATTGGCGTATGCGGAAAAGGTCAATGAACAGCTATGCGAGGTTTGGCCTTGCTAAACCGATTAGTTTGGCGGCAAATCAGGAAAAACCGGAGGGGGCAGATATCTGCCCCCGGACGTGCGCGTGTTAAACGTCCGATCGGGCGCAGCCACTGCTGTTATCTGAGGGGACTAGCGGATGATTATTGCACGAACCCAAAGCGATGTTGGTCATTAAAACAAAAAGTGTTAAGAGGAGTTGTTCCGTCCCACCCCTGCTTGACGGAAAAACGCTAATCATCGATGACGCTAGACACTCCTACCTGCTGAACAAAGCCTTTCCAACCATGTTCGCAGTACGAAATGTAGCCCAGTACCCATTACTTCAGAACATGTGGATTGTCCAGGCTTACAGACCTTCGGGTCTCACCAGAATATATCTACACGATTCTCATTGGACTTGAGCCGCAAAGCATGTGAACTAAATATATCAGCGGCCGAATCCTCCGAGAGTGTGCTGACTGCGTCCCGCCGCACAAAATGTGTAGCCTTTTTATTAGGCAGAGAAAGTTTCCAAACCGGCGGAAAATTGCAAACATCGCACCAATATAGAAGAAAGGCAACCGGAAAATTCCTGGAAACTGCCAAGTCGTTTCACTCCTTTGCCTGTGTGACAAGGCTTTAGAACAACAACATTTGCAATGTTTGGGTGCTCACGTTTTACCAGTACTGACTGACACTAGCACGGTTGTATTCCAAATAGGTCATGTGCTTCAAACCTGAGAGTTGTCTTGAGTCACGCCTGGGATTTCATCGCTGCCGGTTACCAGACAGATGCAATCTGCACGCGCTACGCCTCGGCTCTCCAAAGTGTCAACCATAAGCTGTTGCTCTACAAGCTCGGAAATGCATTAATGCTTCAGACAAAATTATCTATCTGGTTGGCTCATAGCTGACTGGTCGCCGGCAGCGGGTCATAGTTAACGGGGCGGTCTCGGACTGATGTCATTTCCGGTGTACCGGCAGGAAGCTTGCTGGCTTCTCTGTTATTTGTCCTATTTGTGAACGACCAGCCATCCAGAATTGGCTCGGAATATCTAATGTTTGCTGACGACGTCAACATTTTAACTCTGTCTGAGGACTCTGTCTGTGGACTCTGAGGACGTCAACTCTGTCTGTGAACGACGCGACCCGCCTGCAGATGTGTATTGATTCCCTCTGCAAGTGGTCAACATACTGGATGTTTTCCTTGAAACCTTTGAAATGTAGGTCGTCCACAATGACTCTCCCTCGTACTCATGTGAGTTTCGAGTACAACGTACATGATACGACGCTGCAGCGTGAGATTGTGATGCGAGACCTGAGTACCTGGACAGTAAATTGACATTCGCACAGCATGTAGTAAAAACTGTATCAACTGCGAACCGAGCTCTCGGACCGTTTATTAGATCAATGCAGATAGGAGTACCTAGTAGCAACTTTTCGAAAAGTGCTTTGTTGACGCAGTATAACGTGACCATTGCGTCTAGCCTTGCGCATTGCTCCTCGATCTGGGCAGGCGCACATATGACCCGGATAGATAGGATAGAACATATATTTTAATCTGGCTAGCTGAACATCGTAGTGACACACCTAGGCCAGAATTTCTAAAACATCAGTTCCTTCTCCGCTGTTATAGCGTAACGTCTGTGTCCATTTGTCGCGTACAGTCCGACATCATGCTCTTACGAAACGTTTTATGCGGAAGGACGAACGGATCTGGTTTTTTTAGGAACTTCGGATTATGTGTCGCCTTCAGGAGAAACAGCCAACCTGTTTTATTTCGTGTACGGTATGCAAGTGTGGAATTAGTTGTGGCTTATTTAGCAGATTGCTAAGAGAGACGAACACAATTTTAGCGAGGGCGCCAAGAGAGGATATATTCGCGAATTCACTGAATGCATCTAAGGCACATCTGGTTAGATACGTGTGCTCTATGTTACACGCTCACATCTGAGTCGCCTAGCCATCGGGCATCGATGTAGTCCTAACAGCCTTTCACCTGGTTGAACTGAAAACTGTTTACCTGTTTTGCGTGCGCATTTTGGCTCACGACGTCTTCTGAAAATGGCTTATATGCTGTTGAAGAATATGGACAATGACAACTTACATAACTGGCTCACTACATATTGTATCTGCAACACTCCATCTGTGTACCGTATCTGCAACACTCCATCTGTGTATCGTATCTGCAGCACTCCATCTGTGTATCGTATCTGCAGTATACCATCCTTGCATCGTATATGCATAGTCAAATATAGCTCATCCGATTTTAAGTATTCCTGCCAAGGCTCCATGTAACGGTCCACAGAAAATTATACGGAAAGGAGTTCTTAGGACACAGACTCTAGCTTCAAGAGCGCGACGCTCTAGTATCACTTAGGATTTCATCTTGCCAACCAGGTGATAAGTTTCCATAGACCGATAGCTGTCTCGCTTGTAAGAAAATCTGAGAAAAGGGTGAGGTGAGTACTACCCGATGTATATTTTCTGAGCGTGTTAGCTTGAACCGTTCCACCTTGCCACCTGCATGTATTTGCATCCCTTTTAAATCTCAATGCTGTGATACCATAGGCAATTCGTTTGGAAAGGTTTGATTAATATCCCAGACGGAAATCTTCCGTTCTGCGCGATCCTTGTCCGGCTATGTATCTCCTAGCGATGGATTGCCAACGGCCGCGTCACGTGCTCTCATGAATACATCATGAGCTCTCATGCTACCCTGTGGCGCTGGCATCATTACCACATGGCACTGGCATCATTACCACATGGCACTGGCATCATTACCACATAGCACTGACATCATTACCACATGGCACTGACATTGTCAGCACACTGACTGACTCCTCAAATATTGCCGGATTTCCAGCGTGCCCAGGTAGTGATTCCCAGGCGGCTGTGCTCCCATCCCCCACCGCTTGGACCCACGTGGTAGTGATTCCCAATGATTTCCCACTATCATCCCCCCGCTATCCGGCCCCACGTGGTAGTGATTCTCAGGTGGCTGTGTTCCCATCCCCCACCGCTTGGACCCACGTGGTAGTGATTCTCAGGTGGCTGTGTTCCCATTCCCTACCACCTGGCCCCGCGTCATCTGGTGTTGATTTCCAGGCGTAAGGATGCCGTTTCGCTGTGCCGACAGGTGTTTGGGGCCGCAACTGACGTGGTGCACCATCTCAGTCAGCCTGCTCTGTCTGGGCTTTATGGCCTATCACATCTTGTACCTACTACTGGTCAAGTTCGACTACGGATACAACATGAAAGCCAACATCCTACTCGGTAAGTGAGTGTTTGTGACATTATTAACACTTGTTGAAACTAAAGATGCCAGCTGAGGATGTTCGATTTCTTCGCTGGTGCTGGTAGTGGTAGTGGTAATAACAGTGGTATGGGCATGCAATGGCAGCTTTCATGAGACTTTAAGTTGGGTAGATACACTGACACAAGGTGGTTTGATTTCTGCGTGATCCCCTATGTTTTCATGAATCCAATTGCAACTTGGTTATTGCGCTATTTAGAGCCATTGCGAGGCTATTGCTTCGAATATCCTAATTATTTATATCTTTTCAGCCTAACCACCCAACAATGAGAGCTACTGTTAAGAAACCAATAAATGACAGCCTTAAAACAAGTGTTCTCAAGCTTAATAAATCTACAGAATAGATAGCGCGAATTGTAAGCAAGATAATTGTATTCATTTCTCCCTTTCAAGTTTAAGAATTTCAAGCGCAGAGTTGTACCATGAAAAGCGTTCGGCCAGGAACCGCCATCAGGGTTAATACCTGCCTATGGAGGGCAACCTCGAGTATTTTGCATGATTCCGTTCTGATACCCCAAAAAGGTATTTTGCATATGCATGCACGTCGTTGTTAACTTTGCTTTCAATGTGGCAGCAATGCGCAAGGAGATAAGAGCCTTCCTCCTTCACATGGATACAGTGGCAGCGATATTTATGTCGCACTGAAGCGCTATGACTCTCCCTCTGTCGCATGAATACAGGAGCAGCGATAATTATGTTGTATTGCAGCGTTGTGGCCCTTCCCTAAAACGCCAATGCTGAGCATTAACCCCAGATAGCTGGCTGTGAGGAAACGATAGCTCAGAAAATTCAAACAACATCATAATGAAGCATGCATGCCAACGGCGGTCAGAGTCACTCCGACCGGTGTGCAGATGCTTGGGCAGCGCTTTAAAGTGACACGGCCTGGCTATCTGACTTGGTGCGTGTTAGCTGGCTCGTGGTGCCTGGTCGCGTAGTCGGCTGGCTCGTGGTGCCTGGCCGTGCAGTCGGCTGGCTCGTGGTACCTAGCCGTGTAGTCGGCTGGCTCGTGGTGCCTAGCCGTGTAGTCGGCTGGCTCGTGGTGCCTGGTCGTGTAGTCGGCTGGCTCGTGGTGCCTAGCCGTGTAGTCGGCTGGCTCGTGGTGCCTAGCCGTGTAGTCGGCTGGCTCGTGGTACCTACCCGTGAAGTCGGCTGGCTCGTGGTACCTACCCGTGAAGTCGGCTGGCTCGTGGTGGCTACCCGTGAAGTCGGCTGGCTCGTGGTGCCTAGCCGTGTAGTCGGCTGGCTCGTGGTGCCTAGCCGTGTAGTCGGCTGGCTCGTGGTACCTAGCCGTGTAGTCGGCTGGCTCCTGGTGCCTAGCCGTGTAGTCGGCTGGCTCGTGGTGCCTAGCCGTGTAGTCGGCTGGCTCGTGGTACCTACCCGTGAAGTGGGCTGACTCGTGGTGCCTAGCCGTGTAGTCGGCTGGCTCGTGGTACCTACCCGTGTAGTCGGCTGGCTCGTGGTACCTACCCGTGTAGTCGGCTGGCTCGTGGTACCTAGCCGTGTAGTCGGCTGGCTCGTGGTACCTACCCGTGTAGTCGGCTGGCTCCTGGTGCCTAGCCGTGTAGTCGGCTGGCTCGTGGTGCCTAGCCGTGAAGTCGGCTGGCTCGTGGTGGCTAGCCGTGAAGTCGGCTGGCTCGTGGTGCCTAGCGTGTATCGGCTGGCTCGTGGTGGCTAGCCGTGTAGTCGGCTGGCTCGTGGTACCTGGCCGTGTAGTCGGCTGGCTCGTGGTACCTACCCGTGTAGTCGGCTGGCTCGTGGTGCCTAGCCGTGAAGTCGGCTGGCTCGTGGTGCCTAGCCGTGAAGTCGGCTGGCTCGTGGTGCCTAGCCGTGTAGTCGGCTGGCTCGTGGTGCCTAGCCGTGTAGTCGGCTGGCTCGTGGTGCCTGGCCGTGCAGTCGGCTGGCTCGTGGTACCTGGCCGTGTAGTCGGCTGGCTCGTGGTACCTACCCGTGTAGTCGGCTGGCTCGTGGTGGCTAGCCGTGTAGTCGGCTGGCTCGTGGTGCCTAGCCGTGTAGTCGGCTGGCTCGTGGTGCCTAGCCGTGTAGTCGGCTGGCTCGTGGTGCTTGGCCGTGAAGTCGGCTGGCTCGTGGTGCCTAGCCGTGTAGTCGGCTGGCTCGTGGTGGCTACCCGTGTAGTCGGCTGGCTCGTGGTGCCTACCCGTGTAGTCGGCTGGCTCGTGGTGCCTGGCCGTGCAGTCGGCTGGCTCGTGGTGCCTAGCCGTGCAGTCGGCTGGCTCGTGGTACCTGGCCGTGTAGTCGGCTGGCTCGTGGTACCTACCCGTGTAGTCGGCTGGCTCGTGGTGGCTAGCCGTGTAGTCGGCTGGCTCGTGGTACCTAGCCGTGTAGTCGGCTGGCTCGTGGTGCCTGGCCGTGTAGTCGGCTGGCTCGTGGTACCTACCCGTGAAGTCGGCTGGCTCGTGGTGCCTACCCGTGTAGTCGGCTGGCTCGTGGTGCCTACCCGTGAAGTCGGCTGGCTCGTGGTGCCTACCCGTGAAGTCGGCTGGCTCGTGGTGCCTAGCCGTGTAGTCGGCTGGCTCGTGGTGGCTAGCCGTGTAGTCGGCTGGCTCGTGGTGCTTGGCCGTGAAGTCGGCTGGCTCGTGGTGCCTAGCCGTGTAGTCGGCTGGCTCGTGGTACCTACCCGTGAAGTCGGCTGGCTCGTGGTGGCTAGCCGTGTAGTCGGCTGGCTCGTGGTGCCTACCCGTGCAGTCGGCTGGCTCGTGGTGCTTGGCCGTGAAGTCGGCTGACTCGTGGTGCCTAGCCGTGTAGTCGGCTGGCTCGTGGTACCTACCCGTGAAGTCGGCTGGCTCGTGGTGCCTACCCGTGTAGTCGGCTGGCTCGTGGTGGCTAGCCGTGAAGTCGGCTGGCTCGTGGTGCCTAGCCGTGTAGTCGGCTGGCTCGTGGTGCCTAGCCGTGTAGTCGGCTGGCTCGTGGTGGCTAGCCGTGAAGTCGGCTGGCTCGTGGTGCCTAGCCGTGTAGTCGGCTGGCTCGTGGTACCTACCCGTGTAGTCGGCTGGCTCGTGGTACCTACCCGTGTAGTCGGCTGGCTCGTGGTGCTTGGCCGTGAAGTCGGCTGACTCGTGGTGCCTAGCCGTGTAGTCGGCTGGCTCGTGGTGCCTAGCCGTGAAGTCGGCTGGCTCGTGGTGGCTAGCCGTGTAGTCGGCTGGCTCGTGGTGCCTAGCCGTGTAGTCGGCTGGCTCGTGGTGCCTACCCGTGTAGTCGGCTGGCTCGTGGTGGCTAGCCGTGAAGTCGGCTGGCTCGTGGTGCCTAGCCGTGTAGTCGGCTGGCTCGTGGTACCTGGCCGTGAAGTCGGCGACTCGTGGTGCCTAGCCGTGAAGTCGGCTGGCTCGTGGTGCCTGGTCGCGTAGTCGGCTGGCTCGTGGTGCCTGGTGGTGTAGCCGTCTGGCTCGTGGTGGCTGGTCGCGTAGTCGGCTGGCTCGTGGTGCGTGGTCGGGTTATTACCATCCATCCACATGAAACGGCTTTTCAGGTCAATTATGCGAGGCAGAAATATACGCCAGTTATGCAAACCAGAACCAAATATCCTAAAACCGACGACAGTAAAGCACTGAACATGAAATGCACGGCCATGATGTTAAACGTAGGGCAAAGAGTAAGGAACGTGCAACATAAGTTCTAAGACAGTAAGAGACACCCACGTCAAATGCAGCGCTTAAAAATAGTCGGGTATTAAGCAGCATTTGCGTCCGGAGACAGCCGGTTCCATTACACAGCAACGCGATACGAAACACGGCGAAGTCGACAACGCAGACACTGGGAGATGACGTCTCTCGGCAGCAGTGAAACGCTCTTCACTCAGGGATAGGTCGCCGCGTGACCGGAACAGGGAGCAAAGAGAGGCTGGAAGCCACCGTCCTGTACCTGGTGGAGTTAATGCTCTGCGCCATCAGCTTATCAAATCACTGTCACTTCGCAGAGTTGTATGGGGGGGGGGGGGTGCGCTGCTTTCGCCTCGATCCAGTTGCAATTCTGACGAGGTAGACCCAGAATGATGCCGAAGATTTTGGCTGATGTTGTGGGTGCACCGTTGCAATCGAGGTATATTTGTTCCCTTTGAAAGATTCTGTCCTGCTTCCAGAATGATGAAATCAGTTTTGTTTCGTTGTTCATTTATGGATAATTTCCTGGAAACCATGCTTGAAGCTCACTAATGGAATGCATCAACTTAAGTTTCATGGAATTGAAATAATGCTCACCGAGGAGGACACGGTCCAACATTTCAGTCAGCGTATGACAATGACACGACTGTGCATCAAAGAACCATGGAGGTCATCCATGAACATCAAGAGCACCGGACCGACAATAGAGCCTTGAGTGACCCTGTTTGTCCAGGGCAGTTAGCGCAACACCCCTGACATTCTGCCCCCTGCCCTCCAGATAGCTCCGGAACCAATGCCAGCTAATCCCGGAGGGTGTTGTGCCTGCAGCCGCCACAGAACACCCTTTGCAGGAGCTAAGCCACGGTTACCATGTTATTGGATTTAGATTTCCTACGCTGCATGCACTAAAATGCATGTCTTTTAATAGGTAAAAATGAACAAATGCGAAATTAACTCGCAAGGCCTATATTCACAAGGAAAATGGTGTGTTGACGGCGGAAAGAAGTAGAAGCACTTTAGCGATGTAATGCATGTGGACACATGATGGAGGACATGTTTCCATGAAGCCGCAATGTCCGCGTGCATTTGTTGCGCGTGCAAAGGTAATTCCCATGTATTGTATACTTCGCTCCCTTAGGACTGCAGGAAATGCACGTAATTAAATTTTGTCCTCTAAAGAGTGATTCAATATTTTTGCATCCACCAAATGACGAAGCGGAAAGTGTTCCAGAATGAGCTCTCTAGGAGGTACCATGAGTATATTGACCTGTAATGCGGTTCACCACAACCTATTTTATGTGCACTTCCTACTATGTACCACTGGTATTGTCACCTACCTGGGCATGATTGCAAACATGATGTGGGACTAGAGGTAAATCATGACATTCAGTTTCCATAATGCTTAATATTTTAGAGAAATCATTTTGGTAGCTTCTATGACTCACCGGGTTCAGGGTTCACGAAACTCCCTGCAGACATCCAGTCCTTTGTTCGTACAATCCGGGGACGCTAGAGCTACGAAATAAATCCAGAATATGATTTGTGGCGTGATCGTGACTGATAGCGAATTAGACCCCATGATGTCATTGTTTGACGTCTCGGGGAAGTCAAATATAAAATTTGCGGGAAAATGTATAAATTTGGCACAGTTTGCTTAGGCTACTTTGGAAATGCTCATGAAGTGTTCCTTAGATTCTTGCCATTCGAGTGTCGCATCGCTCGTGTAGCATGTCAACACATAGGAAAGCCAAATATCGTGACCCTAAGTTAGACATTTTAATTTTAGTGTTCAATTTCTACCCTCAATTCTCTTGGATAAAAAGGGACACCGAATTCAAATTCAGCGCCAAAAATGATGATCGACTAGTTCCAACCCAGAATATTCGAAGTTATCTTAGGTCAATGAGTTGCCTTAAACGCATTGTTTATGCGCTGTGGGTGACGCCAGGGGTGGCAGGAGTATTTGCAAATGTCGTGTTCACTGCAACACACACGGTCGTCGCCGCAGCTGGCAGCTGCAGTCGTGGGATGCCGAGCTGTCGTAGCCGAGTGAGCCGGATGTTTTGCCAGCACAAACACCGTGCTGATCTCGCCACCATCGATCTCCGCCCGGCCGGAGGCGATGACCGAAAGCCGACACGGATGCGTGTCCGGGCACGTGCAGCTGGCGCGTCACCGGGGCCTTGAACTGGCTCAGCCGGCAGAGTTCGCTGACCCGCTGTCGCTGGGCGGGCGTCGGTGTATGATCGGTAGCCGGGTCGTCGCGGTGGCGACGGCACATCACCCGGTGTCCTGTAGCGTACACGTGGCTTGTGGAATCCAGGGCGCCACCATGCTGAGTGAATCGAATACCGACGACGCGGTGCTGATGATCCCCCGCTTCGGCGCCTCCGTCGAGGATCCCCGCTTCGGCACCTCCGTCGACGATCCCCGCTTCGACGTCTCCGTCGAGGATCCCCCGCTTCGACGTCTCCGTCGAGGATCCCCGCTTCGGCGTCTCCGTCGCTGCGGCGCTGTCTGCAGTCTCGGAGCTCAGCGTGTGAGCTGCCGAGTCCAGTACACGGCCATGCCGCGCTCGCAGTGCGATGGGCTAGATCCAGTTCACGGGCGGCGGCCACGCTGCGGTCCTTGACCGTTCGTGGGGAGGGGGACGGCGAGCTGACGTATCTTGTGAGTTGGAAACCCTATTTCTTCAGGAGCGTTGTCAGTGGTGCCTACATGGTGGCAGCTGCTTCGACGCGTTCCATCTGGCCAGAGCAGTCATCGAACGGCTGTGAAGCGAGTGTGAGTACGGCTGCGGCTGCGGCTGGGTGCTGATCTCGGTGATCGTCTGCACATTTGCGTGAGGCGTCTATAGCCGAGCAGAGGAGCGATGCCGCCTCCGAAGGTCAGCACCAGCGGCTTGTGTGCCTCGGTCGCCCGCTGGCGGTCTGCCCCCTCCCCCCGCCACAGAAGACGGAGAGCGAGCTGATCGGCTGGACGCCCCCGGATTTGGTGGTGACCGGTGGACCGGTGGTGGAGCATCGACACTGCGTCAGCGGTGAAGTAATCGGTGGACCGATGGTGGAGCATCGACCCTGTGTTAGCGGTGAAGTAATCGGTGGACCGATGGTGGAGCATCGACCCTGTGTTAGCGGTGAGGTAACCGGTGGACCGGTGGCGGAGCATCTACTCTGTCAGCGGCGGGGCGACCGGTGGACCGATGGTGGAGCATCGACCCTGCGTCAGCGGTGAGGTTACCGGTGGACCGGTGGTGGATCATCGGCCCTGTGTCAGCGGTGAGGTGATCGGACGCTGACGAAGTCGCACTAGAATTCCGCTGAGGCTGTCCGTCAGGTCCGATCTTGTGAGAAAGTTTTCATTGAGTGAGGTCCGCCATAATGCGCTGCGACGTCGAGCACGACGCGCACCTGTCCCGGCTTGTAAGGATTGGTCTATGCGTGGTGCGTCAGGAACCACTCACGTCCGTGTTGCATGGTCAGCTCCGCCAGTTGCACGCTGCGAACGCGTCACGCTGTTTACGACCGCTGTGGTGAGCTATCCTGACCTTAATGCGATCGTCCCGACCTTAAGCGCAGATCACGTGCTCCACCTCTGCGTATAATCGGAGCCAAGTGCCGAGATCTGCGAGCATAGGCGTGGCCGGTCGGATATTAATGGCCTGCTCTGCCTGGTGCCAGGCTACCGCTTCAGGGAGCTTGTCCACGACTTGCTGCGGTCTGGCTGTCGCTGCCGGGTCAGCAGTAGTGGACCTCGGCACTCTCATCGTGCTGTGCAGCGTGGTTGACAGCGCGCCAAGCGGGTTGAGGCCGTTGTCCCTTGCTGGATCCGTGGCCAGCAGCTCTAGGTTGACCCGAGCGTCGTGGCCTGGGTGGCCGAACTGGCACTCCAGCGCACCGACAGCTTCGCTGCAATGCGTTCCGTCACACAGCAAACCTAGCAGCGCGTCTCGGGCCCCATCTACCAGACTGTACTGCACGTGCGCCAGTCGCTCAGTCGCCCCATCTGCCGGACTGTACTGCACGTGCGCCAGTCGCTCAGTCGCCCCATCTACCAGACTGTACTGCACGTGCGCCAGTCGCTCAGTCGTCCCATCTACCAGACTGTACTGCACGTGCGCCAGTCGCTCAGTCGCCCCATCTGTCGGACTGTACTGCACGTGCGCCAGTCGCTCAGTCGCCCCAGTGGACTGTACTGCACGTGCGCCAGTGCAGTCGCCCCATCTACCAGACTGTACTGCACGTGCCCAGTCGCTCAGTCGCCCCATCTACCAGACTGTATCGTGCCAGTCGCTCAGTGCCCCATCTGTCGGACTGTACTGCACTTGCGCTCAGTCGCCCCATCTACCAGACTGTACTGCACGTGCGCCAGTCGCTCAGTCGCCCCATCTGTCGGACTGTACTGCACTTGCGCCAGTCGCTCAGTCGCCCCATCTACCAGACTGTACTGCACGTGCGCCAGTCGCTCAGTCGCCCCATTGTCGGTACGTGCGCCAGTCGCTCAGTCGCCCCATCTACCAGACTGTACTGCACGTGCGCCAGTCGCTCAGTCGCCCCATCTACCAGACTGTACTGCACGTGCGCCAGTCGCTCAGTCGCCCCATCTACCAGACTGTACTGCACGTGCGCCAGTCACTCAGTCGTCCCATCTACCAGACTGTACTGCACGTGCGCCAGTCACTCAGTCGCCCCATCTACCAGACTGTACTGCACGTGCGCCAGTCACTCAGTCGCCCCATCTACCAGACCGTACTGCACGGTTGTCAGTCTCTCAGTATCGCTCAGTCTGCCGTTATCGTACACAAGGACTTTGCAGAGAGAGTTACAACGAGGTCATTCCTGTGGTGCGGTGAACCTTCGAAGCTCTCGAGATTGGCCTTCAGAGTCCAGCCATTGCATGGTATGAGCGGTTGACAAGGTGACGATTTCTGGCCGGCTGGATGGCCACTACACCCGCCCCTGTGTGCGCTCCTTCACGTTTGTTTCGGGTATAGCCAATGTCACGGAGCGTCGTTGAGAAGGCTGATTTGCGGACGGGTCGGCGAGACGACGCGAAGGTGCCCACTCTTACTGAGGGAACTGATACTCTGCGCGTATACAGTGCATATTGTGTAGCCAGAGCCGATACGCCTACACAGCACACAGTGTGTAACCACGTCTGGTGTGCCTGCTCAGGGTCTAACCACGGTTAGAAGTTCACACGTCACTGTATTTGGTTGTGTCAGTCGTATTTTATGGTTGATATGGTACTGCCGGCTGCTTTGCTGCAAAAAGCAATGCATTGTAGGTGGTATCTAATAAAGCTACCACACAATTATGAACACCAATAGCAAGCTTGTGGTTGCTGGTTCCTGGTGCGTGCGTGTTACGTACACACCACCGAACAGGAAAAGACAACTTGACTAAGTCTAGCAGCATGGAATCGTCTAGTCAGGTTCGTACACCAAGCAATCGAAGCAAAGTTGGTTTGTATAGCATTGAGGGAAAATCTGCGATTTGAACTTTCTGGACTCTGTATCATGTCCGGCAGTGGCATTTGTGAATACAGTGCTTCCGCCATTAGCATATCTCACACTGCTGGAGAAAACATTTACATGATCCATTGGCAAAGGACACTCATAGAAATTGGTGCCATTATGGTTGCGCTTTAGAAGCCCTTATGACGGACTGTGGATCAAATTGATATACCGGCTAATATGGTATGCTTTCATGTATATGCATCATGAGAATATGCAACAACGTTGAATGGGAATCGCAAAGAGAATGCAATTTGTCACTCTCGGACAGCGTATGCACCCCACGACGGGCCCAAACATCAGACAGAACACCCGGACAGCGTATGCACCTTAACCCGCGCTGTCTTTCCTGTGAAATCCTCCCACCCCGTCTCGGGGGGGGGGGGGGGTTGATGACCCCCTCTAAAATCCAAACTAAGCATCGCACGAAAACGAAAGAGGTGTCATCGGAAAGCGCTCGACGAGTAGGGTCCGGGTCCACCCCCCAACAAGCGTTTCCCCAAAAGTGACGTCACCAGGGGGCATAGATTTTCACGACTTTTCACGACTTGCAGTATGTTTTTTACTCTGGGGTGTTCATTTTGGGGATATATGAAGAAGAAAAAATGTATTTGGAATGAGAAAAGGACAGCGAAATCGACCAGGGCTATAATTGGTTTTGGCCCCCAAAAATAAAAATAAAAATATTTTTTGAAATTTCAAAATTTTGAGTTTTCCAGTGTTCTTGAATTTTCCTTCTCCAATGGGTAGAACAGATCGAGAAATGTTGTTGGAAGTCAACTTGTCCTAATAACAAATGCTTACTTTAGCCAGAATCCTGTGTTTGAACTGCAATATGGCAAATGCGCAAAATTTATATGTAGTCAAAAACGAAAAAAAATGAGAAATTAAACTCATACGTTTTGTTGCATCCCTAAAGATAAGCAAACGCTGAAAGTTTCATTAAAATATCTGTATCCGTTAAAGAGTGACGACTGGTTGAAAGTTTTTGGAGGTGACCTCACTTGACCTGGACTAACTCGTTGAACCTAGATGACCTGACCTAAAAATTTTGAATCAGCGTGTCAGATTGAAGTCGGAAAAGGTATGCCGAATTTGGGCGCGCTTCCGCGCGCCGTTCGTCCGCTATCCGCGAAAAAACCTGAGGGGGCGGTGGAAGACCCCCCGGAGACTAGGGTTAGGACGGGCCCGAGCATCGCTCAGAACACTCGCCACTGAACTTGTGAAAATGTATGTAATTAAACCTGCAAGCACACTGCCGATACTATGACAAATGGTGACTGGAAGTGAATGGCACATGCGTACAGATAGGTAATGAGCATGTATGGCGACGAATGATGAGTGACGCTGTATCTATGACGAAGAATCACACCAGCTAACATGAACTAACATTCACAACCATATCCGTAGGAGCTGTAGATGGATGTCTTCCCAAAGAGCAAACCCAGTTGCTTGTTCAAAGTAACCGAGCAGGGCAAGCTAAGCCGCTGTTGCTACAAGCTATATGTTGCTGAGTTCAATCCAACAAATTGTACCTCATCGCAACTGCTGTGCCTTGGCATTATCTAGGCAAACCCGACCATACCTCATTTCATCAGCTGTATCTTGACATTTTCTAGGCCAACCGTATTGTGTGATTGTTTGTATTAATTGTACCCGAACGTTGTCTTATTACCCGTTTCTTGTCCTTATTGATTGTCGTATCATTAATCCGATCGGCGGCAGTCTACATCATTTGACCTTGGCGAATGTCAATGCTCCCAAACAAGAAATAGAATGAAGAGCGTGCCCTCGAGCTGTACTAGGAACTGCCGCGGCCATTAGCGGTGCATCACCACGAGCCAGCCTGCGTCAGCTGCATCAGCAAACCATGTTGGATTCGCAGCACAAACATGTCAAGCTG
Source organism: Imbricaverruca yamaguchii (assembly GCA_034440575.1). Taxonomy (NCBI): domain Eukaryota; kingdom Metazoa; phylum Arthropoda; class Thecostraca; family Neoverrucidae; genus Imbricaverruca; species Imbricaverruca yamaguchii. Next base: position 217,136 of record JAOTOL010001446.1, read on the forward strand.
AGCGGAGTGATGAATGCGCGTTTTGACACACGTCCTGGTGGCCCTCTCAGAATTACGCGCATTGGAAGGGGCGGATTCCCTCCCCTACCCCACCCATAAGATATTCTGGTCCTATTAAGCCTAGGTTAACCAAGTTTGGTTCATTCACCTGTCATGAATTTGACATGACATGACCTCGGTGATTTAACATGTCTTTGAAACTATTGATCATGAAAATATACATCAAACAAGCTGCTAGTAATGCCAAGAACACTTCCCTCTTGCCGATATGCGGGAAGCGCCTCAGCGACTGCCTCAGCGACTCGAAGTGTTTTCTGCTGATTTCCGTTTTTCTTGCTTTAACGACGCGGCTGACATTTTAAAGCAGGTACACACAAATAGCGTACATCGACCAGTAAAGTCCACATATATTTACGAAACACCGAGGAGTGGGCGAATTTCGCCACCCCCTTGTCCAGTGCGCTTATTAAACACTGCAGATTATGGGCGCCAAATGCATTATAATCTTGCCTTCATTATAATCCACCCAGCGGTCTGGGCGGTGCTCGGTGTGTACTCAATGGATACGGTACTCCCAAGTCCTAAAAAGCGCTAGATAGAAGAGCGTGACGCAACTGACGGTAAGCTCTTCCGTGGGATGGATCGGTGGAGACTGGACCGAGCCTAGACCCTGGCCTTGTAGCCAATCGATGGACGTGGACGCCTCGCCAGGGCCATATACCTCCTGCCCATCCCCCTCCCCGAGCGTGGAACCTTTAGTGTGGGCTGTGGCTCCGTACGACCGTCCGACAGCCACCCGTAAAATCCCGACATTGACGTCCACGACCTGGAGTATGGGTCAATGGTAATGCGTACATATACACACACAGGCACAACACACACACACACACACACACACACACACACACACACACACACACACACACACACACACACACACACACACACACACACACACACACACACACACACACACACACACACACACACACACACACACACACACACACACACACACACACACACACAGACACACACATACACGCACACACATATACGTATACATGTATACGTGTATGTATACACGATTCTAGGACAAATGTACGTAAGGACAAATGTACGTATGGCAGATGTACGTAAGCAAATGTACGTAAGCAAATGTACGTAAGCGCAGATGTACGTATGGCAATTGTACGTAGGCGCAGATGTACGTATGGCTAATGTACGCATGCGCAAAAGTACGTATGTGCAAAAGTACGTATGCGCAAATGTACGCAAGCGCAAAAGTACGTATGCGCAACCGTACGTAAGCGCAAATGTACGTATGCGCAAATGTACTTTTGCGCCTACGTACATTTGCGCATACGTACATTTGCCATACTTGCATTTACGCTTGCATATGTTATCCATACGTACACCTGCGCTTACGTACCATTGTCATACGTATATCCGCGCTTACATACATTTGCTTACGTACATTTGTGTACGTGCATCTGCCATACGTACATTTCACTTGCGTACATTTGTCCGGTTACCACATGTATGCATGCGTGCACGTGCAACTCTCATACACTTCGATTACGTGAAGCTGTATTTAGATACATTTGTCCTTACGTACTTTTGCGGTTACGTACATTAGCCATACGTACATCTGCGCTTACGTACATTTGCGTACGTACATCTGCCATACGCACATTTGATTTACGTACATTTGTTCGGCTACCTATATACACATGTATATGTGTGCATATATGTATATGTATATATATATTATATATATATATATATATAGAGAGAGAGAGAGAGAGAGCGAGAGAGAGAGAGAGAGAGAGAGAGAGAGAGAGAGAGAGAGAGAGAGAGAGAGAGAGAGAGAGAGAGAGAGAGAGACAGAGAGGCGAGGCACTCATAGAACTGTTCCAAGAGGTGGTCAGGCACTTTTAGAGCTTTTGGAAGGCGGTGAGGCACTTATAGAACTGCTGGAAGGTGGTCACGCACTCATGGAGTTGCTGGAAGGTGGTCACGAACTCATGGAGTTCCTGGAAGGTGGTCACGCGAGCCGACGAATTAATGCTGCGAATACTGAGACCAACGCTGCAAGGCATGCCGAGCATTTTGCAACCATACTGCCATCAACGTACATAGGAAGGCTAATATCACTGGCTTGCGTCTCAAAACTTTTTTTTTTCAAAAGGTTGGAAGTTTCTCAGCTGTTCTAATACAAGTTTCGTGTGCAGAATCCGAAAATACTATCCATTTTTTCTCGATTAGCTCAAGTTTTCACACTACGTCAAAGATAACAACTCACACACTGATGTATCAGTATGCATACTGCAATATGATATATCAGTAGCGGAGAAAAGTGAGAATTGGGACGCGGGAGATAAGGGACAAAGCATTGCCTTTTAAAGCACAAGTCCAACGCTACTTTGTATAATGTAATATTTTCTTATTAACAAGCGGCAGCGTTGGCAAGCACCGCCATCTTCCTTTCCGACGCGCAACGTGGCTGTGTGAACAGTGAGTGAAAAAGGTTCTTATTTTGGGGCGTCAATAACTGGGATGGTATCATCAAAAAAAAAAATCAATTACGAATACATTTGTATTTCCATTTGTTTTTGTTCCATGTTTTTGTGTATTTCCAGGTGTAATCTGAAGTCATGAGTAGGCAGTATCAAAATCATCCAGACAGGTTCTGTTACATATGTGGAAAGGTCACCCTACCAGATCGCCAGGCATGCATAACCGACTTTGTAAAAAAGAGTTACCACGCATATTTTGGAGTGAAACTTGGTGATCAGGACAAGCCGTTTCCCCTCATATCTACTGCAAGTCATGTGTGGAAGGCCTACGAGCCTGGAAGAACAAGACCCGGAAATCCATGCCGTTTGGCATTCCTATGGTGTGGCGGGAGGGAAAGGATCATACCACCGACTGCTATTTTTGTATGACAGACCTGAAAGGAGTAAATCGAAAGAAATATAAGCATGTAAAATATCCGGATGTGCCATCAGCCATCAAGCCAGTCCCTCATGGTCCAGATGTCCCCATCCCTGAACCCGATGTCGACATCGAGTCATCTTCCGACTCTAGTGGGGATGAAATGGACGCAGATGCGTCTGGTGCATATGAACCGACCAAGAACGATCGACCGGTACCGTTGAACCAAGCTGAGCTCAATGACCTAAGGAGGGACCTGAACTTGTCCAAGGAATCTGCTCAGCTGATGGGTTCACGGCTCCGCGAGAAACGTTTGCTGGCGCCTGAAACGACATTCTTTTGGTATCGGAATCGCGAAAAAGAATTCAGAGAACACTTTACCTTCGACGAAGAACATTCTCTAGTCTACTACAACAACATCGCGGGCCTAGTAGAAGCAATGGGTACAGAGTACAACCCGGCAGAATGGAGACTGTTCATAGACTCCTCGAGTAGGAACCTGAAGGCAGTTCTTTTGAACAACGGCAATAAGTTCGCGTCGATTCCTGTTGGACACTCCGTACAACTGAGGGAAACGCATAACAGCATGGAACTTTTGTTGTCTGCTTTGAACTACAAAGAGCATGGTTGGCTGATCTGTGGTGACCTCAAGGTAGTAGGTCTCGTCCTTGGGCTGCAGGGCGGCTACACGAAATATCCATGCTTTCTATGCCTCTGGGACAGTCGGGCTGACAAACAGCATTATGTACAACGCGACTGGCCATCCAGGCATGGACTTGAACCTGGTTCCCACAACGTGCAGCCACCCCCCCTGGTTGAACCATAGAAAATCCTACTTCCACCACTCCATATCAAACTCGGTTTGATGAAAAATTTTGTGAAAGCACTGGATAAAGAAGGACGAGGATTTGCAATTTTGTGACAGAAATTTCCTCATGTGAGCAGAGAGAAGCTGGAGGCTGGTTCATTCGACGGTCGTTAGATAAGGGAGCTCACGAAGGATACTCGATTCGAAGAATGTCTGGAACAGTCTGAGCTCTCTGCATGGCTGACCTTGAAGTCAATCATCGCCAACTTCCTGAGTAATCACAGAAGTGCGGAATACGTGAAGGTCGTCGATGAGTTCATGGATAGTTTTCAGCAACATGGTGCTCGAATGTCGGTAAAAGTGCACTTCCTTAGGTCCCATCTATATTATTTCCAAGATAACTGTGGAGATTACAGTTAAGAGCAGGGAGAACGCTTCCACAAAGTCATACGAGTGATGGAAGAACGCTACCAAGGTCGGTGGGATGTGAACTTTCTGGCGGGAAGTTTCACAGTGGGACGCCGTAGGATACCGGGAAGTTTCCCACTTTCACAGTGGGACGCCGTAGGATACCGGGGGACACAGTGGGACGCCGTACGTTCCCTGGGGACACAGTGGGACGGCGTAGGCTACCGGGGGACACAGTGGGACGCCGTAGGATACCGGGGGACACAGTGGTACGCCGTAGGATACCGGGGGACACAGTGGTACGCCGTAGGATACCGGGGGACACAGTGGGACGCCGTAGGCTACCGGGGGATGCCGAGGGACGATGTGAAAGGCCGTGAGATGTAGTGAGAAGCAGTGGGACATTTGAGCTCTCAGTTGACTGATTTACGACAGTGTAGGCGGCATATTCAACTATGTGTAGCCACAAGTGCGCACTGTGACGAAGATGACATTGCATAGAGCAGGCGCCACCTAGACTACGTCGGTGTAGAACCTGGAGGAGGCGCCGAACTAGAGGTGGCACATGTCGAGCATTTACGGACCGAAGACTAATGGTATCAAGCTCGGTTGAGGCCCGGTCAAAGTGCCAGTTCTTTGAACACATTTATGTTTACACTTAAAGCAGTACCGTTGTTTTTTATTCTTTCTTCAGGCAGCGTAGGCAGTCGGGATCACTTTCGGGAACCTGGTTCACGACCAGATAGGCGATTCATAATAAATAGCGCATTAAGACTTCATTTTTCATCTTGGTGGTTGCAAGGCAATTCTTAATACACCCAGGTTGAATCACACGGCTTACAGTCATCAATCAAGGAAGCAATACAAGATTAGATGCATAGGTACCAGGCTTTGAATCATCCAGTATTTGATCATCTGTAAAATGTTGCATTATGCATACAATGAGCACACCATGTCATTGCGAGATTCATATATTCATATTCTAATATTCGTCAGCCTTCAGATATGATATTTTAATATAAATGCGATGCACCTATAACATAATGGGGATAATTTGTTTCCGAACCATTTTTAGTTACATGTTTGATAAAATTTATGTATCTTGTAGTATCTATGTCTTGTACAATAATGCCTATTTTGGCCATTTTGTAGGAACGCGCCTAGGTATTTGGGGAATCGACACACAGGTGTATAAATTTCCCCATATAATGGCTCCAGGATACAGGATGGAGAGACATCAGGAATGGATGCTTCTGATAATAGCTTCAAAGGCCCACAAAATAGCGCAAACACATGTGTTGGACTTAGTATGCGATCACTTGCAACCAATCCCTGAATGACTTGCCTTACTATTGCTTCCTGAATCGCACTCATATTCAGGCTGGGCTCTGATTCTAATACGTATTCTGCTGCAACTACGAATTGCCTGGCCAAACTAATGCGGCAGGTAACCATGAGTAATTAGCCTACACAGCAGCGAAGTCGAAAAGGCACTAGGTATTAATCCCAACGTGAGCTGTTATTTGGCCTTGGCTGGAAACGCATCACGATGATTAAACAAGGATGTGTCAAAGGAAGGTGGCATGCTAAAATAATGGGACCATCGACTTGCGATGTACTTCATTTGTATATGGTGAAATGTATGGACAGTTTTGCTATTGGAAACGGTTAGTTGTGGATAATTGGAGTTACTTGGTGCGATTTGAGTTTATCTATAATTTTCGAGCACCAGTCTGGCAAGCTTCATTCCATTGTGCGAATTACCTTGCCTATCCCTTTAACTCATGGCGTCACATCCTGATTAATGCCACAAATTAAGGTCGAAGCTTTGGAGGCAGTTATCATTTGAGGAGTTAATGACGCTCTAATAACACCTTGAAAGAAATTTGGCCGGCCTAAATTCAGTATATCCAAGAACCCGACGGCCCAGGAAGCAGAAGTGGTTTGTGAAGCAATGGTCGACCAGGACATGAATCGTTTCGAAAAAATGATTGAAGTCTTCAGTCAGCGGCAAAACATTCAGTCATCGGCAAAGCGAATGAACTAAGTACACATTCCTGAATTACACTATACAAATACGCTTGCGTTCAATTATGCTACCTGGGCGCTACATGACCAATGTAGTCGAAGCGCCCTAAAGCCCTAAGAACCAACTAACTCAATCATGTTACCTCGCTTTGTGTGTTGCGTTGAACTAATCGGGCCAAGAAGAAGAATCGCTTCAATATTTTTACTTTTTTGGAACAAAAGTCTGTGATCAAACATTGGATGTTAATGCCAGTAATCAATGGTAGGTAATTAGGCTTGTCGGTCTTTGCTTCTCCTTGGTTTATCCCATGGGTGATGCTATTCCAAGGCTGGCTTCGCTGTGCATCCGTCCATTGCGGATTCAGTGTTTGATTTCTATCATGGATTCTTTAATGTTAACAGCAAATTATCTTAGTATGAACGAGTGTAGTATGCAAACGAAAACCGCACAGCAGTCGGTTTCACGCCAGGCGGTCTTATCATGACGAATGGATTGTATTGTAGACGATGCAATGCCAATGTTGATGAAGTGACAATATTGGGTTTTGAATTGTGGATATGGTGGTAGAACGACGACTATCCTGGATATGGTGGTGTACAGCATGTTGCAGATTAGTCGAAGATGAATTAATCAAACTTTCTTCACGATGGCAATTTTGATGTTGTGAAATTTGCTATCTTTGGATCAACACGCGCCCTGGATGCCCTCTGAAAACTACGCGCACTGGAGGAGGGCGGATTCCGCCCTCCTAAGATCTCGGCTCCTATTAAGGCTAGAGCAAGAAAATTCGCAGGGTGGATGGGCAGGATAGTAAACTCTATTGCATGCAAATTTCATGACCTGGGGTCAATATCTTCAAGGTCAAATGAGGTCAATATAACACAATTTTCTGGTTTTGTATGGCTTAGCTTGTCATTGTTATGGATCGCTGTGATTGTGTTTAAATGCTCCAAAATTGGCTTTAATGATGTTTTGGACATTACTAATGATACAATACAGATTCCAGATCCGCCATTTGACCTCAGGTCACCTATATAGAAGCACTTTTTTAGGTCATTACCTGCTCCAGTTACCGCAACCGGGCAGCCAACCCGTCTGCTCCGTTGGACGGCTCGACACAATCGCCTTCGCAAAGAAAGGAGTGAAATACATGAATAAAGTATGGAAACGCTTAGGCACACAATGATAAACAGTAGATTTCGGGATGTGTAGGGTATAACATGTAAAGTGACATCAATCGCATGGCAGTCATTTCCATTCATGACATTCCAGTCGACCAAGTTTGATTCCATTAGCTTGTCATGAACTTGACCTGGCTTGACCTCGACAACCTAACATGACTTTTAAATTATATTGCATCACAATGTGCATCAAACAAGTCACTAGTGTTGTCAAGAACACTTCCCTTCTGCGAAAATACGGAAGCGCATCAGTGCCGGTTTTTGTGGTCTGGCGCTGCGAATTGTTTTTACTTTAACGGCCCCTAACTTGGCAAATTGTTGGTCGATTTTAATTTTTCGTATTTTAACACCGCGCCGGTCATTTATTAGCAGGTACACAAACAATTATGTACGAAAAAACCAAAGGCGTGGGCGGATTTCGCCCTCCCCCCTCCAGGGCGCGTGTAACTGGAGCTAGTATTAAGCTGTGCATTTTAAGAGATGAATACTATTGAAATTTTGTTGTAACTATGGAAGCCTGCCAATATAAAAATAATTCCTTCTGTGAGGAATGCTTGCTTTTCCCTTGCGTCGCTGAGCAAATTGTAAGCAAAATGATGTACATTGCTTATGCAACCATGCACATGAATCAATGCCATTGGCACATTGTCGCAATACATCGTGCCTCAATGCTAATCTCATAGCATGAATATTGTTTTTCCATTGTAGCCACATTCTACTGTTCAATATCTGACGAAACCAACTGACAAGCTTCGGCTTGATTTCGGTTGCATGTCTTACTTTTGGAAGCTGTATATCATGGCCATGAGCACCAACTACTGATTTTGATAATCTGTTTTTTTTCAGCAAATGGCATGCCAAATCAAACTTTTAAATCTTAAGGATTCATCATCAAATTGTTGAAGGTGTATGACAAGCTTGTTGGCTGTAATATTGAAACGTGCCTGAAAATACGCATGAACATAAAAGATATTAGTTTTAAAAAATTGTACTGCCTAAAGGCTTTAAATGATCTCAGCACACAGACCTCTTGAAGGGACGGCATATATTCCAGGCAGGTGAATAAGTCCGTCGATCCTAATCAGGCTTTCGGTCCTTGCACGTGCCACCTCTACTCTGAACACAATCTAGTTAATGCTGCTGCAGACCACTACGGCCGCCGTACGCCGCCCACGCCAACACAATCGGCGTCCCGGGATCGTCTGCGGCGAGCTTCCGGTCTCCAATGGCCAACCAATGCTGACCGACCATGACCATGGGTTGGGCGGCACGTGGTGCCTAACACCAGTGAGGTGGCGCTAGTAGTAAGTCATCTGATTTACCTCTCGGTAGCATAAATAATGGCACTGTGTAGGTTCGGTGTGCAATGAACGGTGCTTTTCGGCGACTGAAATGCCAAATTTTTGTACTTTGTTGCGACTGAGGTGATATTGATATTTGCTTTCGAAAGAATGCTGAGGTAAGCATTTTACCTGGATAAAATCACGAGTTTCAGATTTGATCGGATGTTTCCTTGAAATTATTGGGATAGGGGGAATATATTTTGTTATGTGGGTATGAATGCAGATATAATAAATGCTTAGTTTTCCGCCAAGCTCATATTTGATTCCCTTAACACGCGCCCTGGAGGGGGGAGTCGAAATCCGCCCACCCCTCCAGTTTTTCATAGATAACTCACGATTTTACCGGCTGATATGGGCCATTGTTTGCGTACCTACTTAGAAATGAATGGCACATTGCTTAAAGTAAGAAAAACAGAAATCGACAGCAAATTTTTGCGAGTTAGAGGTCGGTAAAATCAAAAAAAAATATCAGCCCAGGACACAAATATCGGCGCTGATGCGCTTCCCGTATATTGGCAAAAAGGAAGAGTTTTTGACAATACTAGCGACTTGTTTGATATTTGTTGATATGCTACATTGTTTCAAAGTCATGTCAGGTCACCGAGGTCAAGTCAGGTCAAGTTCATGACGGGTTAACACAAGCCCTCGAGGAGTGGAGGGCGAAATCCGCACACCCCTCCGATTTTTCCTACACAACCCTATATTGTACCGGCCGAAATACGTCATTTTTTCGGTACCTGCTTAGAAATGTCTAGCACATTGCTTAAAGCAAGAAAAATGAAAATCGGCCGAACAGTTTGTAGGTTATGGGCCATTAAATTGTTGTGAAAATCGCAGCGCCAGACCACACAAATCGGCGCTGGTGCGCTTCCCGTATATTGGCAAAAGGGAAGTGTTCTTGACAACTACTAGCGACTTGTTTGATGCATATTGTTATGGTATATAATTTATAAGTCATGTTAGGTCGCCGAGGTCATCATAACAGGCTAATGGAACCAAACTTGGTCAACTGGAATGTTGTCATAAATGGAAAAGACTGTCATGCAATTTATGTCACTTTGCATGTTACTCCCTACACATCCGGGAATCGACAGTTTGTCATTGTGTGCCTAAGCTTTTCTATACTTTATTCATGTATTTCACTCCTTTTTTGTGAAGCCGATTGTGCCGAGCCGCCCAACGGAGCAGTCGGGTGGGCAGCCCAGTTCCGGTAGCTGGAGAGGTAATGACCTGATAAAGTGCTCTTATATAGGTGACCTGAGGTCAAATGGCGAGTCTGGCATATGTATTGCATCATTAGTAATGGCTAAAACATCATTAATGCCAATTTTGGACGACTTAAACACAATCACAGCGATCCATAACGATGACAAGACAAACCACGCCAAACCATAACATTTTGCTATTTTGACCTTATTTGACCTTCAAGATCTTGACCTAAGCTCACGAAATTCTCACACAATAGAGTTAAATATCGTGCCCATCCACCCTGCGAATTTCGTTGCTCTAGACGTAATGGGAGCCGAGATCTTATGGGGGGCGCAATCCGCGCCCCTCCAGTGCGCGTAATTTTCAGAGGCCCTCCAGGGCGCGTGTTAAGGAATGATTACTCGCTGAACGTGGGAGGGTGGCGAGGTGCAATCGCGTACACTGAAGTCGTATTTGCACTTCAAAGAGGTGTTTTTTTCTCCGAAAAAGACGTTTTTGGCAGAAAATTCACAGAGCGGGAGAAAGGGTGGTGCCCTAGGGCCTTCCTAAACATTTTTTGGCCGGCCGACGGGGCCTCACCTTTTCGTCTGGCATGGTTAATTTGGCAACCCAGGCCATAGGTACATTGGCATTTGCATTGCATTTAAGAATGGCATACAGCGTAGGGAAAAGGCTGTTCCCAGCCTGAAACTCTTTACGAAATCTTCCTATGTTGCCTAGTTTACTTTGACTATCTTTTAGTTTTCTACGGCTTTACCTGAGACCATGTTGGTACCGTTTGAGCTTAATTGGCGCGCCGCTTACATTGCACTACTACTACTACTTGCCTAAACTCACATCAGTTTGCCAGCTATATTTACCCTCAATCACTTGCACCTTGCTTGCAATGGAATCGTGGCTCAACTCATCCACGTCATACGGCCGAACATTGGTAATGTTTTAACCTTGAACTACTGATGGATCCCGCTCAATTCCATCACGTATATCCGCGCTTTTCCTCTGCTGGATGTACGCATCTGCGGGTGCCAACAGACCAGTTGCTGTCAGCGCCCCTAGCGGCCACGTCCGACAGACCGGTTGCTGTCAGCGCCCCTGGCGGGCATTTCCCGATGGAATGGTCGATGGTCACACCGGATCGGTGGGCTGGTGCACCAGTAACACCCCGAGGGGACGAGACACTCATCAGTCAAGGCTGAAGTCAGGGATCGGTGGGCTGGTGCACCAGTAACACCCCGAGGGGACGAGACGCTCATCAGTCAAGGCTGAGGTCAGGGGTCGGTGGGCTGGTGCACCAGCAACACCCAGAGTGGACGAGACGCTCATCAGTCAAGGCTGAAGTCAGGGATCGGTGGGCTGGTGCACCAGTAACACCCCGAGGGGACGAGACACTCATCAGTCAAGGCTGAGGTCAGGGGTCGGTGGGCTGGTTCACCAGTAACACCCCGAGGGGACGAGACACTCATCAGTCAAAGCTGAGGTCAGAGGTCGATGGGCTGGTGCACCAGTAACACCCCGAGGGGACGAGACGCTCATCAGTCAAGGCTGAGGTCAGGGGTCAAGGCCTGCCGTCGTTGACAGGACCCACAGTTACGTCTCAGAGTTGTCTGGGGTGATCTCGGAGTAGGTGGCGCTATTTGAAAGCCAAGTTCGGTGGACTAAAAGTGTTAATGCCACGCAATGGCGTGCGGTGGGCGTGGCGTGCCATTCCAGGTAGAGGTGTTAGATGATTGGATGAAACCACGAATTTGACCCGACTACACCAGTGGAAGAATTACTGGGAAGTTTATATTGATGGCATCGCAAGCTACCCATAGCTGCGGTGTGTAACCACCAAGCTCCAGCAGAAACAGTAACTCATACAACTAGGTATAATGGGACGATGCGAGAAGTTTACATGTATCCACTAACCTTTTTTCAGTCGAGCAAATACCGCTTTAAGCTGTTTATCCCATCCTCTCGAGATTCTTCTTGGACACGTACCGATCAGCTATGATAACAGATAAGTGCATCGGCCTTCAATTTGCTTTCTAGATATAGATACAGTCATGCATGATGACAATCATACATAGAAGACAGCCAGCAGATTGTGTTATTCCACATTCCACACAAACACACAAACACACACGCATACGCACACGCACACACACACACACGCACACACACACACACACACACACACATTTATATATATATATATATATATATATATATATATATATATATATATATATATATATGTATACATGTATATAAATACAAATATATGCATATATATATATGTATATATATATATATATTTATATTTTTTATATATATATATATATATATATCGGATCAGAGCGGACAGCACTGATCCGACCCCCGTCACCATTCGAGACCAGACTTTTGAGAGCTGAAGGCCAACAACATTGGCTCGACTACTACCACCGTCCGTGACCTGACCTCTGCCACCTGACTTGTCACCAGCGGTAGCTGACTCCTGTGACCTGATCGTCTGCACCAGCCGTGTGTTGAAGTCTGCTATGGCCGCAGGCGCTGTGGATGTGGCCGCTTGGCTGATCTGGTGTCACCACCACCGGAGTCACGCCTACGTCTGGAAGTGTGTTGTCACCGTGGTGCTGGTGTCGGTGACCATCCTGCTCGAAACCGCCGACTTCCCACCCATCGGCTGGGTTTTCGACGCGCACGCCTTCTGGCACCTGAGCACCTTTCCGCTGCCGTTGATCTGGTACAGGTCAGTATCTGCTGACACTGGTCAGTACCCACCGCCACTCCACTCCTCTGGTACAGGTCAGTACCACCACCACTCCTCTCCTCTCGAACAGACCAGTACCCACCGCCACTCCTCTCCTCTGGTACAGACCAGTACCACCACCGCTCCTCTCCTCTGGTACAGGTCAGTACCACCACCGCTCCTCTCCTCGGATACAGGTCAGTACCCACCGCCTCT